>JAUTDX010003395.1:0-36391 GCA_030844895.1 Ambrosia x helenae | reverse complement strand
CCACTATGGTCCATAATGGTCATGAATGCATGGATTAGGGTTTGACTTGGTTGGGTTGGGTTCATGATCATTATGCATACACACATGTGACACCATGATTAACATAAGAAAAAGAGTGGGAAAGGTTCACTCATTACCCAACATTACACTTTATTTTTGGCCTAACCATGCTTTGATTTTCTATTTTCGGCTGATTGAGATTAATAATAGTCAATGGATTAAGAAACTTAGAGGGTGTTTGGGGACTGCGTTTTGAATCTGATTTTTAGATTTATTGCGTTTTGAAAACGCAAATAATCAGTTTTTAGTATTTGGGATTGCGTTTTCAAAACGCAGATAATCAGTTTTTTAGGCTACCAAAACGCAATAATCTGTAAGCAGCTCCACCCCTACTTTTTCAAAACGCATAATCTGTTCTGAATAATCAATCCCAAACACACCCCTTAATTAGATCATTTAGATTAGTACTTACTGTATATTATAGTTAAGACCATTAGAGCTATGCATTAAGGTTAGATTATTATATATAACCACGTAGATACATAATATTTTCTATTCTAAAATATGATATTGTTATCTCGATTAATGTCACTTATGTATTTTATATTATCTACAAAAGTTTAGTATTTTTTGAGATGTGAAACCCAAGATCTTGAGATAGTATTTGTGGGTTCCAAAACCCCATGGTCAAAAACTGGATTATTATGAGATTAAACCGATGTCAAATTCATTAGAAACGATAAATTTAAACGTTGTTTCTCAATTAAATTAGATAAAACCCATAAATATGTGTGTAAATAAAACAAATACTGGCGTTAATTAATGACCCCAGTGGGGGAGCACCATTAGAGCAGAATTTTGAATATTATATATTTTATAAATTAATAAAAGAAAAAAGAGTCAGCTTTTGAGTTGACTTCACCTCCAAAAAGTCTGCAATTTTAGAGGTGGTAAAGGGAATCCTATACCCTTCAACTAATTTCTTTTAAATAATTTTCTCACTAATTTAAAATATTTTGTCCATTTATAATGGAATTTTCAGGTCTTGATCAGATAGTATTTGATGCTCCAACTCAAATCGTATAGATATTCTGGGGTGTTTATAGAATACATAAAATGACAAACATTATGACTATCTGCTATAACAACATAAACTAACTTCGACTTTGTGTAAAATTTTAGTTTGTTAACTTTGTTATTAGAAAGTCAAATATATATGTAATAAGCACGTATTAATAGATAATATTAATTTAAAGTATAATATTTGAAAAGATAGGCATAAATGTAACTCGTTTGTTTTGGTATAAAAGGAATATATATATAAAAAAAAGGCATAAATTAAGACAAATAAATCAATTACGAATTTATCAAACTTTCACTAGTTGCAGTGTACATGGTTTCTATAAGATAAAATAATACTCCGTAGTAGTATTAGTAATAGTTACAATAATATCATGTTTTTTAAAAGTTTGCGTTTAGATTTTCTTTCAAATAAATATTGGTATTTGCCCTTTAAATCCTAAAAAAAAAGAGTATATTATACTTGTCAAAAAATACCAGAATAGCATTCCCAACAAATGTATTAGTATCGTCCACCATGTTTATATTTATATTCTCTTCATGATCCTTTCTTTCTTTATATTTTAGATTAATAATATAAGTATACGTACTTAATGACTAAGGGGCTGTGAATGGGTAAGTACTTGAACCAGTAAGAGGTCTTAACCATTCAGACTTAGGGGTTGTTTGATAGCCTCTGATTGGTCATTAATCGGCTACATCTGAATGGTTCATAGTCTCTTAATAGTTAAGATGTATTTTTAAGTACGAAATTTAAGACGTAACATCTTAATGGTTGCCTCTTAACCATTCAGATTTAAGGTTACCTCTTAACCATTCAGAGGTTATGGACCATTAAGATGTATCATCTAAATGGTTATTAAAAGGCTACCAAACAGCCCTCTTAGTATAATACTTACCCATTTAAAGGCAAGTGTCTGTCTCATTCAGACATCTACTTACAAAACAAACAGTCTGAATGAACTATGCCTGACCGATTCAAATGTTGACGGTTTAAATACTATAAGTTAGATGTATAGATGATTAATAATAGTAGTTTAGGATTATGCCAATTAAATAAATAAAAACAAATTAAAAATGACATAAAAGACTAAAATACCCTTATAAGAGGGCTTAATAGTGGTGGTGGTTTAATATAATGGTAGATTCTTTCCTTGTTAATGGAATCTCTCTATCTAAAATTCATAATTTCGAACACACTACGCATACAAACAAAAATGGTGGTCATGTGTGGTATAAAAAGGAGGGTAAGATTGGAAAAGAGTTGAAATTGTGTTGGTTCTTAGTCGATGTTGTATTGTGGGGGTAGGGAATATTTTACTTTTGCACCCCTTAAAAAGACGGGGCATTTTTGGGCTTTATGAAGGGAGTAAAGTGGGAATAGGGAACTCCACTCAAATATTCACAATCATACGTATATTAATATTATATGAATATATCAACTCTATACCTATTCATTTGTATGTTAAGTATGTATAAAACTTTCTCTATATGATAAAAACTAACATGTTATTACAAACATTAAGTTGCAAGACTTATATTGATCTATGTGAGGTTGAAAGTACTATACTACGACATCTTAATTAGTTTTAGATCTATTTGCATATGAACCTAATGGGATTCAAATATGAAATATTATCTTTATGTTACATACATGCAATATATTGTGCGCTATATCTATACTGTGATTTAAGGCATTGAAGTGGTTTTTGCTATATATTATTTATAGTTTTTAGTATTTGAACATATCCATCCAAAGTTGATTCAAATCCCAGTTTGATACGTTTATTTTAACTTAATATGTCGTATATTGTTTTAAAATAAACGTGTCGATATGTTTTCATCCCATCTTTTTTTCCCAACTGGATGAAAATTCAACATACATTTTTCGGCCATCGAAATATAGATTCCTACGTGGAATTCTCTTGAGGAAATTCTATAAGGATATTATATCGACTAAGATGATGATGCATCTCAACATCTTAAAAAACTTCTGAGTGTATGTGAATTTAGAATAACTTTTCAAGCGAATGAGTTTATGCCTCAAATTGTCAATTGATATTTATAATATAGAATTATGGTGCTTGAAAAAAAAAATCTTAAAGGGCTTTTTATTCGCAGATCATACAAATGTGTAATCATCATATCTCATGTTAGTCTTACAAATCATCCTACTTGCTAATATTTTTAGCCTCCACGGTCATAAAGTTACTATTAAATTACAAATTTTAACCAAACGTGACATTATTTTAGAATAAATGTTGATTTTACTAAAGGAACGAAAGAGGGACATAAGTAGACATGAATTGACGTTAATATACATCAATTATTATTATGATATGTTATGGTAAAGTGAAAGGTCAGGACAAAAAAAAACATTGTTACATATCGTTACGTAGACATGTGTGATTTTACCTTGAGATGAGCTCGTACATGTACCTAAAGTATCGATCTCAAAAATCATCAAAATTGAGAACGAGTATCGGTATTCAAAGGTAAAAATCAGTAAGATACCAGTAGCGAATCGAAAGTACCGATTCCGAAAACGCCACAAGTAGTAATACTCTCAGAAGTTTGATATCTAAATAAGATCATCCTCGTCCAATAATGGCCTATAGAAGATTAATTAACAGAAGTTTGCTTTAAGCCAGTAAGCCAACAAGGATGGCACATGTATGCGTCCACCGTTAATCAGATTTTATAGTTGATTTTCTTTACAATCTTTAATCCATTGCTAATGGGGATACAATCCTTTAAGTACTAGAAGTGGATTATCAAGAGAACAAAACCATTATTTTCGGTTTTCACGAGATTCGTAACCAAATCATTTGTTATTTGTTCGGCTTGGTTCTTTGCTTAACATGGTTTTATGCTCACCCCTTTGCTAAAGCCGACAAAACATTCAATAGGATCGGTTCAAGCATAGGATAGTTCGAGTACTAAATGTTGGAAAAATATTAGCGGAGATGATTTTTCACTAATTTTGGACAATAAATAATTAAATTTATATATGAGTTATATAGATAATTAGTTATGAGTTGCTGAATATGATGTGAGAGTTTGACAAACAAACCAAAACACATCTAAACCAGAGCTAAGATGAATGGCATATCGATACTCGATGTTGAATTGAATATTCATAAACTTTGGTGACACTAGTAGAAATTTTTTATCTATCATAAAATGGTTGTTTTGATTTGACTATTTCAAGAATCAATATTGAGTTTTTGATTATGGCTCATAATTTATTTAATTTGACATTAACTTCCAAGAGTCAAATTAAGATTTTATTTGACTCATAAAATTATTTTAATTGTGTATAAATAAAACAACTAAATATAGAGTTTTGAGATGAGTATAAAAGAGACATCTTATCATTTATTTTTCTACGTAAAGGCCTAAAGGGAAAATGTGAGAATAAGAGAAGTATAATAAAAAACAAAAGATAATACTAGTGAAAATTTTGTAAAAAGTTTCGTATAATTTATAGATGAGTACTATCTACTTCTTCAACCATCACCAACTTCATCTTTTTATTTTTTCCACATATATTGAAACACCTTAACCCGGTGTGACCTCGGGCATGTGAGCCATCTCCGACAGTACAACTACTATTTCCTTTGTTGCATCCTGGAAACAGATGTGTTGGTTTTGAGAAATGCACGAAGTCTGTTTTAAGGGCCATGTGTTTAACACGGTCCTTAACTAAATTTTGTCACCTTTTTAGTGTGTTGATTGTTGCAGTCACGAAGGATGATTGAAGACTTAAGTGATGAAGAATCGAGTCTATGACATCACAAGAATACGTGTTGAAGAAGCTACCACCAGCTTAAATCGAGTTTAATATATAAATTGTATTTTTATATTCGTTTTATTAAACATTTGCAATCCGTATTCTACTATGATGTTTTATATGAATAACGAGAGTATCATTGTTATATATTTTATTATTTTTTAATAAAAAGTGACCCTACTTTATACATTAGACTCTTGAGTACACTTTCCATTAGGTCTACTCTGAATATATACAAACATACTTTAAAATTATTGTATAAATTATTCTATTTTATGAATGTTATGGTGTGGCCCAAATAGATTATATTTTTATTATTTGCCTTAAAATATTCTTTTTTATTTATAAATAAACTAAAATCCTGTATTTATAATTAAAAATAGATGTTGTATTTACCAAAGGTGTAATTTTTACTTTAATTGATCAAAGTATCCAAATAAAGTACACTTTTTCAGAAATTAAACACCATGGGATATGAAAAAGGAAAAAATAAAGGTGGGTAATTGATAAAGACAAAAGTCAATCGAGAGAGAGAGACGAACAAAAGAAATAACAAGTCATTTGGGATTTTCGCTTTTTATAATTTAAACGCAAAATAACTAGAACGGAAGTTTCATTCTGGTTATTAACATGACATTTTATGTGGATGAAAAAAAATCAAACATTTCTACGCATTGGACATAAATTATTATATATAACTGAAAGAATTGGTATAATTGGATCCTTGGATCTCCTCTTCTCATTCTCATTAATTTATAATACATCAATCATACAAGGATAAGGAAATACAATCTATTTACTATAATTACAAATTATTCTCATTAATTACGTATTACTGTCTATTAATAACATTTGTTGACCACCTTAAGAATAGTACTAACGGAGTTGACCGTTAGTTACTATTCAACTCCGTTAGTTACTATTTATCTCCGTTAGTTACTATTCAACTTCGTTAAGTTACTATGCAACTCTGTTAAAATAGTATGAAGAAACAAGTACCTGAGGGGAACTGGTCTTCTGGATAGGACAAAGGACTTCTTCTGACCTGATTGAACGGGACCTGTTTAGCTACAAAACAGAACACCGTTAGGACTCGTCACAGGATTGGGGGTTATCCTGTGACCACCCTCCGGCGTGAGAATAAGTATGGCTTTTAAGCGATTGTAAGAGTATGGAGTATTTGTGAATGAATTATAAGTTTTACCTGCGTCCCTATTTATAATAGAAGAGTCCTTAACCTCTTATGATGTTTAACCGCCCTCTTCTCTTTGGCTGTTCCACTTTTCTTGGAGATAAGCCATATCGCTTATATTCATATTTATCGGGCTGGCAGTTATGCTTTACCCTCCACTTCCTTCTAGAAGATGTTCGTTATTAATCACTGCCGGACTACGTGTGGCTGTTGGGCCTTACCCATTGGGCCACATGACGTGTTGTAGGTATGGGCCAGCCTGGTTAAACTGGGCCCTACCTCGTCATGTCCCCCCAGTCTAGTAAGGTGAACGTGTGAACGTTACTAGACTTATATAAAAAAAAATTCAACAAGCATATGTATAAAGAATAAATGTGACTTAAAAAATCTTTATTGGGATTAGTACCGCATGACTTGTGCACGTGCCATTGTGTCATTTCAAACGTCCTATCAGCCGTTTATGAACAGTCCGAGTGTCAGGGGAAATGATGTTTGGCGGTTCAATTTTGAATTTCAACCGTTAGTAATTTGGTCTATAAATTCGCCATTTCAAGGTGAACCATCCACAGTACTCAGCAAATTCTTGCCTTCCCCTCAATAGATTATTACCTCCGAAATGGCCCCCAAGACTGGTTCTACGCGCACAGTCACGAGTGTTGCCGAGATTCACTGCATGTGGTCGTTAACGGTACTTGAATCCTTCTTAAACGATTACAAAATTTCATCGGAATGGAATCCTGTACTGCCGGATAAGGACGATATTGCTTTCCCCTGAAGGAGGGGAAACTAACTCTGTATGCTGAGTTTTTCACCTTTTCCCATTTTCGCCTTCCTGCCACGAAGTTTCTCTGTGAATTATTATCATATTATGAGGTCAATGTTTCTCAGCTTCATCCGCTGGGGATGATTAAGATTCGCCACTTTGAATTTTGTGCTCTAGGTTTGGGTATGCCGCCCAAACTGGAAATTTTCCGGGCGTTGTACGTGTTGAAGTTCAAAGGAGAGTACTTTACCTTTGACCGCCGACCCGGGGTTTTATCCTGTATAGAGAACTTCCCGCAGAGTGTGAGGGATAAAGAATGGAGAAAGAAATTTTTCTATATTGATGCCTGTGTCTTTCCGGAGAATGCCCCGATTAGGTATCCGGAGGGCAAAACCAAGCTTGCAGATTTGTGCCCTTCCCCGGCAGTATATGAGAAAGATCCTTTATATGTTGCCCTGACTAATAATCCAACCGAGTGTACTCATATACCTGAACGAGCCATGGTGGCTGTGGGCATGAGCCGATTATGGTTGGATGATACAGTATTTCCTGAGTATCGTCGTGAGGACCAGGAAAGTTGGCAGTACTTCGACGTGCTTGATCCTGCTGCTGCTCCGTTACTTACGGAATATGACCGTCCCCTTGGTGCACAAGAATTGGACGTTTTAAGCCAGACTGTGGCCAAGTTCTATGTCCCAGCGGCAGTTGTGTCAGCCGATGTTGTAGGGACCTCCGGGCTGGGTGTTGACAAAGAGGCTCCCATAGACCCCGATCCGTTGAATGTTGCACCGCCGTTGACAGATGTGTCTGGCAAAAAGCATAAGAAGCGGAAAGCCACCGCCGGTCTGGATGCTGAGGCGTTGCTGGCCAAAAGGCAGCAGCTAAAGGAAGCTAAAGAGAAGACCTTGGGTAAGTGTTTCTGCCTATCTGTCCTTGTGCCATCTGCCTTGTGCATTCGTGCAGGTATTCATGTCTATTTGTTTATGTGTAGGTGAAAGGCTTGAGTCCGGGGACACCCAGGTAAAGGAAAGTTTGTCCATGGAGTCTCCGCCTGTTTCTGCCGGTCAGGCTATCGTCAGGGAGGATAGTGACGTCATTGTGTCTACATCCATGATGACGATTCCCACTTCTGCTGTTTTGACGACTGTTTCGTCTGCTGTTACAGCTACAAGTCCTCCCCCAGCATACCTGTGAGCCTTACTGTTACTACGTCCACTGTGTCGATTCCGCCGTCCACAAAGCCTGTATATTCTGTAGCGAGTACTATTGCGGCACCCAGTGGTCTCTCTCTTCAAAGTTTTTCCCAGCTCTGAAGGATGTGCAACAACATCCTATCAAGTTCCCGGGGGTTTTCGGACAGGCATCCAGCATGGTGAAGAGTCTTCATCTTATTCCGGGCCCGTGCCGTCGAACACCTATTTGCCGGGCATAAACTGGCGACCGTCCTTGAAGCCGGTTAAGTACACGCCCGGGTGGAATGTTGCTGACACCACCCGGCTCATTCATCCGGATGTGGTAAGGCATTGGGCCGAGTTTGCTTTCCCCCCAGCCGAGAGGTACTATCTGCAGGGGTTAGACAACGCTCAGCTTGCTGAAAACGCCATGGTGTCCGGTGTTAGTACAACGTCATCAGTATATGAAGTGCTTCGCCGATGGCGTGCAGATTTGGTATATCTTGTCGACCTTCGGGAGAAGCAAAGGTTGTTGGTATTGGAGAACGAGCGACTGTTGAAGCTTATTGCTGATAAAGAGGTGGAGGTGGTCGCCCAGCAGATAGCCATTGAAAAGGTAGAGGGTGACCGTGAGCGGATGGTGACGAACCATACTGAGGAGAAAGTTGACTGGCGTCGGCGGGAGGATAAATTGAATCAGCACTTGTTTCGTTATGAAGCCAGCATCAAGACGCTGGAGAAAGAATTGGAGGCTGCTAAGAACACCATAGCCAGTAACCAGGCCAATCTGGAAAGGTATAATCTGATGGCTGCTGAGATTGAGACCTACGAGTCCCGGATTCGCCGTGCTGAGGAGCAGAGGGATGAGACCCTCAAAAGTTTAGCTGACTGCCACAAACAGTTGACTGCCGCCAATGATCGTGCAGATCAAGCTGTGAATGCTGCGGACTTACTGCGGTCCCAGGTAAACGACCTTCAATTGAAGCTGGATGCGATGAGTCAAGATAGGGATTGGTTGGTAAGCCGCGGTATTCCTGCTTCATGGCGATATGTCCGGGGCAGCACTGAGTATCAGGACAGATTGAACGCCTTTTATGACGTGGCCATGGAGGCCGGCTATCATGACGGGTTGGCTTATGGCAATCAAGTTGGTCTGGCCGGAAAGAAACTTCCCCCCCTACTGCTCAGGAAAAAGCTTTGCCCACCCGGGTTGCTGATAGTCTACAAGCCCTGAGTTCAGACTCATTGGAGGCCCTGGGTCGTCTTAGCAACAAGGTTGGTGACGAGGGGGTGTCAGCCCTCCGGGCGGAGTTGGAACCATACTTGAGCGAGTCTTCTGATGGGGATGATGTCACCTCTAATTAGTGTAACCGTAACTTGTGTTTAAGTGTGATTAAGACTATGTAATCGTATTAATGAAAAAACTTTTGGTTTCTCTTGGTGTTTTCCAGCTGGTCTGTGTGCTTCATTAATGCTGATTGGACAGCCATCATTAGACGTCTATTAATTAAGAGTCATCATTGCGTGACGTCATAATGACGCTACGACTGCCATGTGTCATAGATTTGACGGCGTGTGGCAGAGAATTAATAACGATATTTACTGACACTGACCTTTGATCTTCTGGACCCATGTATATAAGTCAGGTTTCTTATCAAATGTTGCACTCGAAATTTTTTTTCCAAAAAAGGTATACATTTACTGTATCTATTTATGGCTTCCAACCAAGTCTCCCTGACTGAGCTCCTTCGTGAGCTAGATGCTGCTGAAGGTCTTAACATGCTCAGAAGGTGGGCCAACGAGATGGATGAGAAACGTGCAGCTATGGAGGAGTATAATGCCAGAACTGCTGACTTCGTTCCTCCAAACAAGTATGGATTGACTTACACCAGAGGCCCAAGGAGTTTGTTCAACGCTCCGGTTCCCTTAGTGAACCCTCCTGAGCTTGCACCAGGTCCTGATGACGATCTGGAAGTTATGGATGTTGAGCACCCTGTTCTAGACGTGCCAGATGTTGGTGAAGCTCCGTTGGTGGCGGAAGCCTTCCCGGAGAACCCTGATGAGGGAGGTGTTGTCTTGCATTTTAATCAGTACTTAATACTTCCTGATTATGCTCCAGATGGTGATCTGCTACATACCCCTGCAGAGGTAGTAGCTATGCTGGACGGCCGTATGTGAAATGGGCCGGTCTAGATGGTAGCAATTTAGCCGTATGTGGCTTTTTGTTTGCTTGTTTTTGTATAGCGCTTTTGGTGGTAGGCTGTTTATGTCATGGCCAAGGATTTTAGTCCGGCCACCTACCGTAGGGGAGTTTCGTTTTTTGTAGTGTCAGTCCCCGTGATATGTTAATTAATGCAACCGTTTGCTAATGAAAAAATGGCCGTGATAGGCGTCTTATTAAAAAATACAAATAGGTTGTGAGGACCAACAGGTCGACTATTACACAGTTAACGCTAAATGTACTAAAAAAACGAAAAATACAAATAGACTGTGAGGACCAACAGGCCGACGATGACACAGTGAACACTAAATGTACTGTAGAACAAATGTTTTTAGCTTGAACTAAACGTAACATTTTTTGAGCTGGGCTGCGTTCCAAGTGCGCGGGATGGGTTCCCCTGTGAGTTGTTTCAGGGAGTAGGCCCCTTTTCCCAGCACTTCTGCTATTTCATACGGCCCCTCCCAGTTTGGACCCAACTTGCCCTGGGGTTGGGATCTGCTTGCTTCGTTGTCCCGCATTACCAGTTCTCCAACCTTGAAGGATTTTTCAAGCACCCGCTTGTTGTAGTATTTTTCCAACAATCTCTTGTATCTGGCTTCATTGATGCAGGCCGTATCGCGGCGTTCTTCAAGCCGTTCGAGGTTCTCACGTAGCAGCTGCTCGTTGTCTTCGCCGCCGTTGCTCCTTCGTTGTGACGGGACCATGGCTTCTACTGGTATCATTGCTTCTGACCCGTATGTTAAACTAAACGGTGTTTCACCAGTACTTGTTTTCGGCATGGTCCGGTGAGCCCACAGGACGTGTGGCAATTGGTCAACCCAGGACTTGCCTTCGGCGTCCAGTCTCCTCTTGATCCCATCAAGTATACTTCTATTCGCCCTCTCCACCTGCCCGTTTCCTTGCGGGTGGGCAACGGATGTGAAAATTTGCTGGATCTGGAGCTCTTTGCACCATTCTTGCAGTGACCTATCTGCGAATTGTGTCCCGTTGTCGCTGACTAAGTATAGTGGGACCCCAAACCTGCACACGATGTGCTCCCATAGGAACTTCTTGATGTTTACTGCTTCGATCTTGAATAACGGCTTTGCTTCGACCCATTTTGTGAAGTAGTCAATAGCAACCACCAAGTACCTTAGCTTTCCCGGTGCCGGGGGGAATGGTCCCACTAAGTCTATCCCCCACCTTTGAAACGGCCAGGCCGCCGTCACTGGAATCAAATCATTTTTAGGTCGGAAAGTATGTGGGGCGTACCTCTGACAACTCATGCACTTCTGTAGTACTTCCACTGCCATGTTATGCATACCCGGCCAGTAGTATCCTGCATTTGTTATCTTGGCTACCACTGCCCTTGGTCCGGCATGTATGCCGCAGATGCCCGCGTGGATCTCTTCAACCAGTAACTTTGCTTCTGATGGGGACACACACCGCAAAGATGGGCCCAGGTAGGACTTCCTGTATAAGACACCGTTTTGCATTTCATATTGTACGGCTTTGGTGCGGATTTTAAGGGCTTCCCCCTTACTATCAGGCAGTATGCCGTGTTCCAGATATTGCTGTATCGGTGTCATCCAACAGACTTCCGCTGCGTGTACACTATGCACTGTTGCCTCCTGGGTAGATGGGTGCTTGAGGGTCTCGATGTGGACGTCTTCCTTAGTACCTGATGATGCCAACTTGCTGAGGGCGTCCGCTATGTCATTCCGGTGCCGCCGGACATGTATCAATGTTATCTTCTGGAACTTTGACATCAGAGCTTTTGTCTTCTCTAAGTATTTGGACAATGTATCGTCCCGGACTTCATACGACTCATTAACTTGGTTATTCACCAAGAGAGAGTCAACGTGGGCATCTACCTTCTTTGCCCCGAGCGATAGAGCCATCCTCATCCCTGCCAGGAGTGCTTCATATTCGGACTGGTTATTGGAACACTCAAATTCGAACCGTAGGGCATACAGGAATCTGGCCCCGTCTGGACTGACCAGTAAGAGGCCGGCTCCCGCTCCCTTGCTGTTTGATGAGCCGTCCGTATACAGTTGCCATGCTGGCTCATCCGATTCCTGGGACGGTTCGCTGCTTATTTCCGGTATCTCCTGTCCCACAGGGATTTCTGTTATGAAGTCAGCGATGACTTGCCCCTTCACCGCGGTTCGTTTTTTAAAGACTACATCCAGCGCCCCCAATTCAATTGCCCATTTGGCGAGTCTTCCTGATACTTCCGGTCTGTTTATTACTTGTGCTATTTGAAAATTGGTTAACACTTCGACCTTGTGTGCCTGGAAGTAGCGGCGCAGCCGCCGGGATGCGTGAACCAGGGCCAGGACCAATTTTTCCAACATCGAGTACCTGGTTTCCGGATCCGCGAGTACCCGACTGATGTAATAAATGGGGGTTTGGACCCCGTTTCTTTCTACCAGGAGAACGGCACTGACCGCTTGGACGCCTGCGGCCAGATACATCTTCAGCAACTCACCTTCTTTGGGGGCCGTGAGTGTGGGTAGGTTGCTCACGAATGTCTTCATCTCTTGGAATGCTTTCTCTGCCTCGGCCGTCCATTTGAACTTATTTTTGTTGAGGCAGTCTTTCAATGTAGATATGAATGGCAAGGATCGCTCTGCGTGCCGCGCTAAGAAGCGATTTATGGCTGCCAGTCGTCCGTTCAAGGTCTGTGCTTCTTTCAGTGTTTTAGGTGATGGCATGTTGACAATTGCTGACACCTTTTCTGGGTTAACCCGGAAGCCATCCTTAGTGACTACTACTCCCAGGAACTTTCCCTCTTCGACCCCAAACGAACACTTTCCTGGATTCAGTTTAATGTTGTACTCGCGGAGCTTTTTGAAAGTTTCTTCGATGTCTGCGATCATATTATTCTCGTTGCTGCTTTTGATGACTAAATCGTCGACATAAACTTCCAGATTCCTTCCGATCTGGCTTTCAAACGCTTGATCCATCAACCTCTGGTATGTTGCGCCAGCATTTTTCAACCCGAAGGGCATCTTAGTGTAACAGTAGATGCCCGCGTCAGTATGAAAAGCTGTTTTGTCCTCGTCTTCCCGGGCCATCTTGATTTGGTGGTAACCTTTATACGCGTCCAAGAAACATTTGAATTTAAATGGCGAGAGGGAATCAACCTTAAGGTCAATCTCGGGCAGCGGATATGCATCTTTCGGGCAAGCCTTATTGAGGTCTTTATAATCGACGCACATGCGCCATGTTCCATCGTGTTTCCGCACCATCACTGGGTTTGCCACCCAGGTGTGATATTTGGTTTTCCGCAAGATGCCTGCCTCTTCTAACTTTTTTACCTCTTGAACCACCGCGGTTCTTCTGTCCGGGGCCATGCTTCTTCTTTTCTGTGCTATTGGCTTGACTGACGGGAAGGTGGACAGTTTGTGTTCTGCCTTTGACCTGGAGATTCCTGTCATATCTGCATGTTTGAATGCAAAAACGTCCAGGTTTCTCTTCAGCACTTGCTTCAGTCTCTCCGCGGCCGATGGTGACAAGGTGTCACCAATCAACACTGTCTGTTCTGGGTGTTCAGCGTTCAGCACCCATCTTTCTGGACCCCTGAGCCCCGAGGGGGCTTGATGGCACGGCTTCTGCTCGACTGCTGAGCATACCTTGTCGCCCCATACGGTTGCTACCCCTTGGGGGGTCGGGAACATTAGAAACCCTCTAGCCGTTGAGACCAAAGCGTCTATTCGGCCCAATGTGTAGCGGCCGATGATCATGTTGTACTGCGAATTTGCTGGAATCACCAGGAAGGTAACAAGTATAGTTCTTTCTCTGCGGCCGTCCCCTATGGTAACCGGGAACGTGAGCTGTCCCAAGGGCTCCACGCTTTCACCTGTGAATCCTCTTACCGGGCCGCGAGCTGGCTCTAACATTTTCTGGTCCTCGGGCCGCATCCTTCGGAAACAGGGCTCGTAGATTAAATCTTCAGAACTTCCAGTGTCTACGAGTATTCTTCTCATGCTGTAGTCGCCGACGGCGGCACAAATTACCAGGGCTTTCATACTTAACACCTTGTAATGCGGCGGTACTGTCATGACCGCTTCCATCCACGGCTCGAAGCGTTCAAACGTCCGTTTTTTGCTGAACCTGGATTCTACTCGGACCATATTGATTTCCCAGGGTTTTTTCCCTGAGGCCTTGTCGCCACCTCCGGACGAGGGTCCTGGCTTTACATCCTTCAGTAGGTGAGCTA
The DNA here is from genome assembly GCA_030844895.1 of Ambrosia x helenae. NCBI lineage: Eukaryota > Viridiplantae > Streptophyta > Magnoliopsida > Asterales > Asteraceae > Ambrosia > Ambrosia x helenae. Next base: position 21,966 of record JAUTDX010003395.1, on the reverse strand, counting down.
ACTTCCCAGATTTAACGAAGTACTCAATCTGCCTTCTCAATTGGAAGCAATCGTCTGTATCGTGCCCGGCACCTTTATGGTAGGAGCAGTATTTGGACTTGTCCTGTGACGGTGAGTCTTTGATTGGCTTCGGGGCATTGAGCCTCAGATCTTCAGACTCCAGAATTTGGGACGGCGTTTTTGTCAGATCAGGGTATTCCTGCCTAGACCTTGATTGGCTTTCCCCTTTACCTGTGAAGGTGTCGCGGGGCCTGTCGGATCTCCGACGATCATCCCGCCTATCATCTTTCCTGTCATTCCTGGAGTAAGGCTGGCTAGATGATTCGGTTCTTCCTCGGTTTCGACCACCCCGGTGATCCTTGTTGTCATGAGAATCAGAAATTTTAGCAGCTTCTTGCTTCTTTCGTACTGCATGGTTCATGGCTATGGATTTTTCTTGTTTCACATATGCCTTTGCTATGGTCATCATTTCATCCATAGTCTGGGGGTACCCTTTCGGGCCGTGTAATTTTCTTAACAGGCCGTCGTCGTTTACTCCCATGGTGAATGCCGTGCAAGCCAATTCTTCGGTGAGGCCCGGGATCTGTAATCTTTCTCTATTGAACCTTACGATGAAGCTTTCTACCGTTTCATTATCACGTTGCCGGATATGCATGACTTCGTCTCTGTATTTCGTATGTCTCTTCTGCTGACTGAATTGCTGGGAGAATCCCTGCACGATTTCTCTCCAATTCGCAATGGATCCAGGCGGCAGACTGTCCCACCAGACTCTGGCCGCCCCGACCAGAGTTTGTATAAACATATGACAAAACGCTTGCATAGGCCAATCCTTAGAACGTCCGGCCGCTTCAAAGATACTCAGATGGTCATCCGGATCCCCTGTCCCATCGTATTTTCCCACAGTAGAGGACAGCTTCAGATTCTTCGGGAGTGGTGCATTGGCGATTCTTGGTGCCAGCTTTGAATAAGTGACCATAGCCGGTGGACGGTATGGTTTAGTAAGATCGTCTTCTTCTTCATCACCGGGATTTTCTCTGTCATGCCTTTCTTCCCGTCTTTCCAACTGAACAGGTCGCACCGGGTGTTGGCTGCTCGCGGGCTGCCGTGTCTGACCAACTTCTGTCGGGAATGCCAACGGGTTCGCGGGCGTCGCATCATAAGTGAGCCTGGTTCGAACCTCATCCAGGCGAGTCCCCGGGGCCTGAGTAGCTGATGGGGCCGGTCCTCCCCATCCCGTCATGGGCGCCACTGGAGGGTACATATACGGATAAGGGTAAGAGTATGGACTAGCGCCTGTTGGTTGGTACATGTAGCCGTAGGGGTGCATGGGGTAATATGGCATATATGGTTGGTTTCCCGGCGTCACGGGAGTATAGGGTGCATATGCCGGATTCATGATAGTCGCCATTGGCGATGACATCATCGACGCTGTCATGGCCGCCGAGAACAACGGGAGTGTAGCCGCGGCCGTCATCCAAGGCATGGAGGACGTGGGAGGGCGTGACCTCCCGCCCATCGTGGTGTGCACAATGGGGCTAGTATAAGTTGCCGTAGGGATTGGTGACGGGAAAGGTGGCGCGGTAGGGTTTAACCTTGCCGTCGGATCCCCTGATGGTCTTCCTTGGCCTGCCGTGTTTCCGTTAGGTTGCTCCTAGGAGGGAAACCCGGAGGCTCCATCTCTATCTCTTCGTCCACCGATTCCTCAGAGATGTGATCTTCTTCTTCGGTAGTTACCGGTGGGTTTTGGAACATGTTGTTTTGTGCTGTGAACTGAGGATTCGACTGAGATGCCATCCTGTCAGGTGAAAAAGAATGATCCTTTGCCTAGTTTCCGTCCCACGGATGGCGCCAATGAAGAAACAAGTACCTGAGGGGAACTGGTCTTCTGGATAGGACAAAGGACTTCTTCTGACCTGATTGAACGGGACCTGTTTAGCTACAAAACAGAACACCGTTAGGACTCGTCACAGGATTGGGGGTTATCCTGTGACCACCCTCCGGCGTGAGAATAAGTATGGCTTTTAAGCGATTGTAAGAGTATGGAGTATTTGTGAATGAATTATAAGTTTTACCTGCGTCCCTATTTATAATAGAAGAGTCCTTAACCTCTTATGATGTTTAACCGCCCTCTTCTCTTTGGCTGTTCCACTTTTCTTGGAGATAAGCCATATCGCTTATATTCATATTTATCGGGCTGGCAGTTATGCTTTACCCTCCACTTCCTTCTAGAAGATGTTCGTTATTAATCACTGCCGGACTACGTGTGGCTGTTGGGCCTTACCCATTGGGCCACATGACGTGTTGTAGGTATGGGCCAGCCTGGTTAAACTGGGCCCTACCTCGTCATAGTACTAACGGAGTTACTATTGAACTCCGTTAAAATAGTACTAACGTAGTTACTATTTAACTCCGTTAGTTACAATTTAACTCCGTTAAAATAGTATTCAACTCCGTTAACTTACTATATTCAACTCCATGATGGACGGTTCAACCGGGTATGTCGGATGGTTCAACCGGTTGTATTAGGTAGGTGGTTTAACCAGTTTAATCGGACGGTATGAATGGTTAGGAAGATTGGTTCAACCGGCCATACCAAACGGTTCAACCGGGTTTGTCGGGTGGTTCAACCGGTTATACCAGGTGGTTCAACCGAACCGTCGCAATACGTGAGATTGGTTCATATAAATTTTGTTAAAAATCGGTTTGCCCCGCGGCGAAGCGCGGGTGTTAAACCTAGTTGGACATAAACAATAGTTTTTACGAGTACAATTGTTTTAATTTCTAAACAGTAAAATATCTATATATTCTATATATATTGCAAAAGGAGAAATCCTATATATCATTTATTTAGGCATTATCTTCTTTGAGAGATGCCATGTAGGATCAATAGGTGGCACCTATTACACCAATTAAAAAAAAGCAAATAATATATTAAAACCTAATCTACTAAATCTAAATATTAAACCTTTATTATTTTCTCTCTCATGTTTCCTCCCATAACTTTTAAACGTTAATATCTTTTATATACGAGATTTTTTAAAGAAAAAAAATTACACCAAATTAACGAGCGTTTTATTATCTTTCCAACGAGTACCATAGTGCTATATAAAAACGGAGGAAAAAACGACTATTTTTTGTAACCAGACAGGTATTGTGTCGAGTTTGGGATTAGTTTAAAAAAAATTGTGGGTTTGGGTCAGGTCTGGGATTAGGTGATACCCGACCCCATTACCCGAAACCACATACCCAAATACCCTAACTATATACCCGATCATATACCCATGAATTTTTTAACGCGTCACATAACCCTTAGACTAATGCGTTCGATATTTGCAATATACGTGCACCATCATAAACTAAAAACTTTATAGTATGTAACTAAAATATATGTATGGTTATTATAATATTATTTCAAAAAATTACTTTTTTTTCTTATTTCATGTTAGTTCTTTTTAGAATGATCGATTACAGCTTTCCTGCATTTAACTGTAAAGCGCATCAGTCTATTCCATATGTAAAATTGATATGTTATATTAGATATTTCAACCCGGGACGCTCCCGGGATAAAAGCTAGTAGATCTATAAAACAATTGATACCGTTTTATTCCTCAACTAAATTAGGAGTGCTTCTAAAGTCCATTTCTTTCCCATACTACGAGTGAAAGAGAAAATGTAAAGACTACAATTAAAGCATCCCAAGCGAGACTTACTATATCCATGTGAATGATGTCCCTTATCTCTATACTTTATTTCATCATTGCTCACTAACAATAGTAGAATCAATGGTCAGAGTCAAAAAGGGATTCTGGCAACACTATTGATGAACCAATCAAATAAATCCATTTCAAAAATTCCCATATGATTTCTAATCGGGAAAAACTAAACACAAGTAAAATCAACAATAAAACTACAAAGGAATGTTACTATTGAAACATCTAGTAATAAAAAAAGACGCCCATTCCTTTTTCTTGACCTTCAAACTAAAAATAGATCAATTGCTATCTATTACGTCTAAACACTAAAATATAATGTAGTGATTACTGTTAATAACCTTGATAATGTTTTTTATGAAGTTTTTATTAATTTTGCAAGTTCGAATAGAATACAACGAAAACATAACTTTTTATGTTAAGGGCTATCACAAGCTGAATACATAACCGGTTTTAAATTAGGATTTGTAAGATTATACGTTGTGGTTTAACTAAGAAAATGCATAATGTCCTTGCCACGTCCTTTAGCTAACTCATCATTTAACTATCAGATTGGGTAAAAAATAAGTGGAGTGCTGCTTCCAAAAAACTGTTTTAGTGAAGTGAATTAGTGAAATGATGTGGCAGCGTATGATTGGCGTAAATAAGTGTAAGACCCCAACTCGAGAGGTCCTACAGTTGGTCATTCATAAACATAACAGTTCAAGTACTGTAAATTTATTAGAATAATGCAGCGGAAAATTAAAGAGTACATGACCATTCAAAAGAAACATCCAAGAAAACGCATCTAGTTTCAAAAGTGAAATTCATAAACAAGAATGTCAGTCTTTGAGGTGCGGGTAACTTTGTAAACAAGCCAAGGGATCCATAGACACCATCCAAACCTGAAAATCAATCTGATATACGTGCAAAAGTCAGCGAAGCTGAGTGAGTTCTATTTTTATAAAATAGATGGTACGTTTATTATACCTTATAATGGTTCATGACATAGATTAAAAATATACAAATCGACATACATACGTAGTAGATGCACATGGTCTCTAGGGTCCATCATTCATCATTATGCCCAGAAATGTACCGGTACTATTAGGGACTTCATTAAATATTAATTGCCTACACTAGGTATCCATATCCCTAGTGTGAGATTAGGTTTCCATATCCCCAGTCTCATAAATAGGGCTCCTTACGAATTCGCCAAGACTAGGTTTACATATCCCCAGTCATAGACATCCTCCATAAGTTGACTCGACCACTTGGCATAACCATTAAAAACATTAAAGTCGATCAACACATATCATTCGTTATCTTTATATTTATTTATATAGATAAATATAAATAAATATGGTTTCATTTAATAATAATATTTGGTACATATATCAGCCCTAAAAGATTGAAAACATGTAAAAGGGAGGGCGAGTAGAACTCACCTTAACGTAACGCTTTAATTTCAAGTAGCTAGTGACCCCTTTAAGAGACACGATTCTGAGCACGATCTTAATAGCCTAATAATCAATTAAAACCATCAATATCTAGTCTAGAAATCTAATAAAATCTCAAACGGGTCAAACGGGTCGTGCGAGCTAAACAAATAGTAACTATGTCATAGTCACCTCTTAAACACATACATTCATGTGTGCATTGTATATTTTTATACATACCCACCCATATATGCATAAATTGTTAATTTACACACATACAGAATGTAGTCCACGCATATTTCTTTATATGTGCATGGGTTCTTTTTGTTTCCATTACCAAGAACACACATATACATAGTAAATATGCACGTAGATTATGTGCTTATCACATACAACACACTATATATATCTATATATATATAGTTGCTTACACACCAGTTGACACACGTGACCCGTTTGTGACGAACACCGGTGACCGGCATTTAAACCAAGAACTAATGATCAGATACAGTACCTGGTAGAGTATCGCTTGGTTTCGCTTAGGAGCGGCGCAACAAGAACTAGAGTGTAGGTCTCTTCCTTTACCAAAACTTAGCCGAATACTCAACTCGTTTGGTTGTTTCTTGGATCTGCTATACTCGTTTAAGTCAACCTACAATAGCTGAAAACCTCTCATAATCTAGTACATAACCTATCCTATTGAAGGCTAACAAGAATGCATACCGTTGGCAACCGAAGCTTGACGGCAATCCCCGATTCATATACTTGGCGAAACATCAGCAATAGATGATTTCCTCTGATTTGAGGAAGATGATACTCTCGCATTTGAATCCATATAATGCCAAGCAAGAGTCAAAACGGCCTACCTTGAATGCCCTCATGATTGTTGGCTGTTTCAAAATTTCGAAACCGTGGATATAAAAGTGGAACAGAAGCAATCGGCTTCTTAATTCTTGCAATGAATGAACTTTTTGTAGTTGGCAACATAGGTCCCTCAAAAACCATTCTTGATGCATTTAAATTCTAAACTCACTACATTACCAAGGTGTAAAAAAAAATACAACTTATACATGAGGAATACTGACGAGTTGACAGTTCGGGGCGTTACAATAAGTGAAGTTGAAAATGTTTCATTGAAGCACCCCGCCCTCTTAGTGACTATGAGCTAAGTTTTGAGTTAGTACATCCTTTTCATCAATTATTTCATTTCAGTTTTATCAAAAAAAATTTCATAAATAACATTCATCATAAATTGAATTTTTACAGTAGGATGAGAAACAAAATATTGGTACCTAAGGATCGAGAAATTGCTATGCATGACACTCCGCACTATGTTTAGAAACTCTGCACTCTATCTAAAAACCCGATAGCTTCGAGAGTCAAAGAACCAAAACTACTAAAGGCAAAATGGATGAAAACACATGTTGATAATATCACAATAGTTAAATCAAGATTGAATTTCATATTGACATACATATCATATTTCATATACTATCCTGGTATCCTTGTTATCATGGAGAAAAAAAAGACATTACTATATAAAATTTGTTTAAAGTATAATTAGTTACGTGTTCAAGTTATTCTACACAGTGTAACAAAAATAAGAAGGGTGAGAATGATACAAAAAAACAATATATCATGAAATATGACACAATGGGTCATTAAATATAACAGTACCAAAAAATATAACAAATGCTGAAGGAAAAAGACACAATGAATTGAAAAAATGACACAATGATGAAAATAAGAAAAAGACACAATGGTACATAAAAGACACAATGATATAACGCATATTCTAAAAACTACAAGCCAAAACTCCAAAAAACGAAGACCTAAAAACTAACGTCGTAGGGTTCGATAAGACGGTTCCAATGCTGATTCAATGAGTTCAATCGGAGTCCATTTGATACCCTTTCTACGACTTCCTATTTTTCTCTTACTGTGTATTTGATCCTAACCATTAGTTACGTATCTTTTTTAATCTTTATATAAACCGTTTCTTACAAAACTGGTATAAAAACAATATCTAATTATTTATTTGTATGAGTAAAATGTATTTACCATAGTAAACATGTTTTTACCCTACCAAAACTTTTATTATTTGAAAGCATCGAACAGAGGGTATAAAACACACCACTTGCTAAACTCAACCACATCAAAGGTCAACAAAACAGACCACAAAAGGAAAGACAACAACTACTGCATCTCTCTCTCTCTATCCTCCATGGAAGAAATTCATTTCATATAATTTAATGTATGGCCGCCATTAACTGCAGCAGCAGCAGTAGCTGAAAACTTCTTCATCTGCAACCTATACCCATTATCATCATTCAACATATTCATTCATACATACATACACATATCGTTTTTCCTTTCTCTCTCTAAAAACCCTCCTCGGTTTTCGTGCCAAACCATTTACTGCTATTACCACCACCACTACTACTACTCTCTTCAATTATTATTCTCTCTCAAAACCCACTTCAAGATCTGATAATAATAATAATGGGTAGTAAATGGAGGAAGGTGAAGATGGCTTTAGCGTCTAATCTGTGTGTTTATGTTCCCACGGCTGAAGCTGACGAATCTCCGCCGCATTCCGATGGCTTTTCCGACGCCGCCTTGCTGTCTCCGGCGCCGGCGGGGTGGAGCTACGGTCGACCAGCGTCTCCTAGTTTACGTCTCTCTAAAAGCTTCAACAGATCTTCTAAGGTCTATACTATTATTATTATTATTACTATTGCATTTTTTGGTTGATTTGTTTAGGTTTAATTTTGACTATGGAATCTTGGATTTGTTTATTGTCTTGTAGAAATTTATTCAATTAATTTGTTTTTTTATTTATCTTTCTTGGTGGCTGTTTTTTTGTTTTTTTTTTCTGTTTTGTTTGCTTAAAAAAGCAGAGAATATTATTAAGTCAAATTAGCTTCCCAAAGATGACTAATTTCAAGGGAAAAAAAGGTGATATGAAAACTTAAACAGTGGATTTTAAATTATTTTTCTGGTCAGATTTTATGCTTCCATTTATGCAAAGTCATAAGCTTTTGTTATATTTTTTGGGTGAATAAATTCTTAAATTGTCTAGTTTATGATTTTCTACATTTTTGCTGCATTTTTATTAGTTTTTTGGAGATAAATATTCTTTTTAAAAGGACCCAGAACAACCCTAGTTTGATTGCATCTCTGATTGTTTTAAAATCTTGAGGCTTTAAGGTTTTTTATTTGAGGGGGAAATGTTTTTATTTTATTTATTTTTTTTAATTTTGTGCTATTCAAGTTTTTCATATTGTTTGATTATTTAAAGATACTCAACTTGTGATATGCAGATTTGATAGCAAATTTATTACATGGCATTCAAAGGTTTATCATTTATGCTTAATATAAGCACTAATTTAGTAACTTTTATGATTTAGATTTCCTTTTCACTGGATGTTGATATGATCCCTTTTAGGTAAAATAAAGATCCAAGAGTTTTTGGTTGCCTCATTAGTTGACTATCTACTTATAGGCCTTGTAAACTTCATAATCGAATAAGTAAATTAAGAAAAAAGACGAACGAAAATCCGAAAATAAGCAAATGTTTGTCCTAATCTCTCATGATGAACTTTTTCTTGGTTTAGGTTTTAGTCCTTGTTTGTTAATAATGTTGTTGTCTTGCATATTGTCTTGTAGCTACCTAATCCACTTGTGTTTGCCTTATTCTCCTGTTTGTTTAAATGAATCTTGTTTGACTTTCAATGTCAAATTAAATGCCTTTTTGACCTTCAAATTGATGTGGATTTGTTTGATTTTAGAATAAATTGATAGCTACTTTTTTATATTGGAAAGTATTGTGAACACAGAGAGAATATCATGGTAAAACATATTTAATTTGTTTTAATGGTTTTTGAACTGACAAGTACATGGTTTGACTTTTGAAAGTCAAAATAACAAGGTTTTCTGTTGCTGTTTGAACTGGATTTAGAGTTCAAGCTCTTATTCATTTTGTGAATTATGCGAGTAAATCGTACTTTAAAAAAATTGTTACGTTTTTTTTATTAAAAAGAAATATTTTTTATTGTGACAGAAAACGTGCACGATATGTTTAGCTTCAATGAAACGAGGAGAAGGTCAAGCCATTTTTACAGCAGAATGTTCGCATTCATTCCATTTCCAGTGTATCGCTTCAAATGTCAAATACGGTAATAAAATCTGCCCGGTTTGCAGAGCAAAATGGAAAGAAGTTCCTTTGCAGGGTTCTACTAATCCAGGCCCACCATTAGGAAGGACAAGAATAAATCCTGTAAACTGGTCAAATGACAACTCGGTTATGACTTTGCTCCGCCCAATACCACCTCGTCCAAACAGCCCCCGACATGCTGCGGCACCGATTTTCCCAACCCCCGAACCAACCGTCTTTAATGATGATGAACCATTGGACCTTAAATTTACAAACAGACCCTCTTTAGAAAACTCTAACTTGAAAAGGGTATCAGTCAAAACATACACCGAGGTTCCAGCGGTCCCACGGTTCAGTGCTGCTGATGATTTCACCGTTTTGATCCACCTAAAAGCTCCAGCTTCCGTCTCAGGGGTTAAGTCTAGTAACGCGAACCAAGGTCCCACTTTTAGCCAAGTTAATCAGACCCCACGAGCCCCTGTTGATCTAGTCACGGTTCTTGATACAAGTGGTAGTATGGCAGGCACAAAACTCGCTCTTTTGAAGCGGGCCATGGGTTTTGTAATACAAAATCTTGGACCAGCCGACAGGCTGGCAGTGATTGCCTTCTCCTCCACTGCCCGCCGCCTCTTTCCCCTCCGGCAAATGTCTGATACAGGAAAGCAGCAGGCCCTCCAAGCCGTCAACTCATTGGTGGCTAATGGCGGCACTAATATTGCTGAAGGTCTGAGAAAAGGTGCTAAGGTGATGGAAGACCGAAGGGAGAACAACCCAGTCGGGAGTATAATTCTGTTATCGGATGGACAAGACACTTATACTGTTAACGGAAGTTCGAATTCTGGTGGCAGGAAAAATCAGTCAAATTACGAGTTACTCCTTCCAGAGTCTATCCATGGTGGTGATGGAAATCCGGGAATAAAAATTCCGGTCCATGCTTTTGGGTTCGGGACAGATCATGATGCCTCTTCAATGCACTCAATTTCTGAGATTTCGGGTGGAACATTTTCGTTTATTGAAACCGAAGGTGTGATTCAAGATGCATTTGCACAATGTATAGGTGGACTTTTGAGTGTGGTGGTCAAAGATGCACGAGTGATACTCGAGAGTGTAAACCCTAATGTTGTTCTTAGATCTTTGAAGGCAGGTAGTTACAAAAATCACTTAATGGCGGATGGGAAATCAGGCTGCATCGACGTGGGAGATTTGTATGCTGATGAAGAGAGGGATTTTCTTGTTTCGGTCAACATCCCGAAAGAGTTGACTTTTAAGGAGACTTGTTTGTTGAAAGTGAGATGTCACTACATTGATCCTTTGACTAAAGAGACGGTCAACTTAGAGAGTGTGGATGTCGGTATCAAAAGACCAGAAAATCTTGGTCAGGAGGTTGTTTCTGTTGAAGTTGATAGACAAAAGAACAGGTTACAAGCAGCAGAAGCCATGGTACAAGCAAGAACTGCAGCGGAAGAAGGTGATCTGGCACAAGCCATTAGCACCCTTGAAAACTGCAGACGGGTTCTCTCTGAAACTGTCTCGGCTAAGTCAGGTGATCGGTTATGTGTCGCCCTCGATGCTGAACTCAAGGAAATGCAAGAAAGAATGGCTAGCAGACACATGTATGAAGCATCAGGAAGGGCATACATATTATCAGGGCTAAGCTCACACTCATGGCAACGAGCCACGGCTCGTGGAGACTCAACCGACGGTTCAAGCCTGGTGCAAGCCTATCAAACCCCATCAATGGTTGAGATGCTGACTCGATCTCAAGCTTCACTTTTGGGCAGCCCATCGGCACAAAGACCAGTCCGTCCTATATGGTCGTTTGCATCACCTAAACCAAGGTAAAGTGGATATAACGTTTTTGGGGGGATGGGAAGCGCGATTTTGGGTGTCGATACTTTTCGCGCAATGGATGTGTAAAGCAATAAAAGGGGTAAGATTTGGGGGAGAGGGGTATAAAAATGGTGAAAGATAAGGGGGTTAGGGTTCTTTCTTGATTTTGTTTTTGTGGTTCAAATGTTCTTCCTTGTGTAATTTTTGGGGGTGATGTACATAAGGAGAAATGGTTCTTTTTTTTTTTTTTGGGTATAAGCTTTGTAATTGTGGGGGGGATAATTGGGGGTGAATGGTTTTGTTCTATTATGACATAAGAATTAAGACACCTATGATCTATATCTTGTGTTGTGCTTGTTTCACACATTTTATGTCTTTTTTTTTCATGGCTTTGATGATTTCTTGATAGATGCAACAAATAAAAACTAGGTGTTATAAAGTAAACATGTTACACGTCTTGAAAAAAGTAAGTATAAGATAGGGTGGGTTAGAATTTTTAAAGCTTTGAATAAAGGGTTTACCTTGCATGAATAATGGAAAGTAAGTGTATTTGATTGATTTGAAGATGAGGTGAGGATGTGGATGATGAAAAAAAGGGGTTGAGTTGTTCACCTTTGGTCACACATGGGTGGCCCATACCACCACAATGGTGTACCATCATAATCATGACCGCCTTTTGATGGTGCTAGCCTATGTGGTTTTACACTCTGATTTGCACCTTATTACTACATTCCATTTCACTTCTGTGTGAAACAATTACAAGTGTTTTGACAATGGTGGAATATATGAGAATCATGAATATTTAGAAATGAAGCCCTTGAAATCCCATACATATTGTCAATTTAGTGGGTGTTTGGGATTGCTTATTCAAAATAGATTATGCGTTTTGGAAAAAACAGGGTGGAGCTGCTTATAGATTATTGCGTTTTGGTAGCCTAAAAAACTGATTATCTGTGTTTTCAAAACGCAATCCTAAAAACTGATTATCTGCGTTTTCAAAACACAATCCTAAACACTAAAAACTGATTATCTGCGTTTTCAAAACACAATAATCTAAAAATCAGATTCAAAACGCAATCCCAAACACCCTCTTACTGTTGTGTTTAAATTCATACATCACAATGATTCTCGTCTACTATTCTAAAACCACCTTAACTTTTTTTTTATTTTTATAGTATTACATTGACTTGCACTATATGCAATGGAGACTTGTAAATCATTCATTTAAAAGTGTCAATACAGCACCAAAGGACTGTTACAAGCCCTTGATAGAATAATATTCATTTCTTTAATAGTCACGCAATATTTGATGTACAATTCGTAAGGTATGTTCCTAACAACTTGTTCCTAACAACTTGCATCGAATCTCAAACATTGCATTGTTGTGACTTACTACTAAAAGGTTGAAAACTTGAAATCACTGTCATGACTGCAATATAGCGTTCTAACATAATATTTGTGGTCTAAGATGCTTGTTTGTAATACAGATTTTCGTGACAGAGAAAGGCGTCGGGAAAGAATACTACGAACATAATCACTTTAGTATGAGCTTAAAATTTGTCAAAATAGATTGATATAAACACCTAATAGGTGCTTAATTCTGGTAGTTTCACCCCTAACATCCCTTTCATTGGTAACACATATAATACATTCAGGTCATGTTATGTTACCAATGTCTGAGTGTCGTATCATTTTTTTTTAAAATTTGTCGCTAAGTTATCAAGGAGTAACTTTGCTAAGGTTTAATCTAGGTGGGATTCGGTTCAAATAATCTGGCAACAACAGAATCGATCTCAAGGCTGAATTTGCTAAGGTTTCATCTAGTTGGGATTCGGTTCAACAAAATATGCCACACGCAAATATCAACCTTTTTTAGGATCAGAGTAGTCCATCTAAGTTTGAGAAGGACCATCAAAACGCGTATCCATAAGCTTTTCACTATGAACTTGGAATCGCTGTATTAGATGACCAAACCGATCTATCCTGATAAGATGAAATAGGGAGATCAATCAAAAGGCCAACCAACTCAGTGAATTGATGAAGCTCAATACCACCTCTAGGTGGTCGCCGCCAACACCATTCCCATTTCCCAGTCCCGGCCTCCTTTGCAGTCCATGATCAAGCAATTTATGTCACTTTCAAGACGAAATAAGAGGTTGAATCTAGTCTCAAGGGTGTCCGTCCCCAACCACACATCCTTCCACAACCATGTTGAGTCTCCCAGCCAAACTGATCAACATATCAAATAAAAGTGAAACCTCCACCACCATTTGTGCAAGAGGGCTAAGTTTAAGGCATCAAGACTACCTAAACCTAACCCTCTATGATCTTTATCCGTAAGCACCAAATCCCATTTAACCCAAGTCATTTTCCTCGACTACCCTCTAAAACTCTCGTGGTTTGTAGTCGCCAAAATCTGGATAGTTTTGGACGGTCGTGTTAGAATTCAGATTTCTTTGGTCTGGACCTGTTTTCAGACCCGTAAACAACCCCATGTTCACTCCTCGCGACCATTAAAGAACGATTCATTAATTGCATTTGCTTATGATACATCAACAGTATAATCATTACTTGTTCATAGGCATTCGCCATCACCAAATATCAGTAAAACCAGATAAGAAACAAATGAGAAAATAGCATTGACAGGTGGTCCAAAATCAATCTAGTATCTAATTACAGCAGCATTAACTAACAGAAAAATAGAATAACATTAAATTTATTTAACCCTCAATCTAAGTTTCTATAATCTCAATCAACCAATTCACCACTTTGTTGATCTTGCTTCTTTCCTTCAGGGGCATCTCTTATTCTTGATGGCGGTGGCACCTTCTTGCGGTCACGGTCAATGTTCGCAGCACGAGCTTCACGAGATTTTGACTTTAATCTTAACCCGAGCCCAAACATCTTACACAGACTGTTCCAACTGATTCCTTTAGTTTTCACGAGCTTATTGATCTCTTTCTTCATAGTCAAAACACTCTTTCTCGAGCTCAGAAACCCGTCCACGCATGTCCTCTGCCAAAATCCGCCTGTCGTTTTCCCTGGTGGTTAAAACATGCACATTCCCACTTTCTGGTAGAACCATGCTGCTGCTTAAGTGAGTCTGTGAGTTGTAATTGTCAGAGACGTATAAGCAGCCAGCTACAGACGTACGCAGCCGAAGCTGCTCGAAAAACAGTACTTGGACTATGAACCGAAGTGGTAGTCTCTCATTTTGGGCGGCGTGAGTACTGGCTTCTAGTGAGAGTTTCTGGCAGTCCATGAGCCTGCAAATTTGTTCCCGGTCTGAATCAGTCAGCCATGGATGTGCCTGCAAAGCAAAAAGGTATGCGTCATTGAGTTGCACATTCGTATAGATTATCTACATATGATGTCGCTTATCAATTGTAAAGCACAATGCAAAGCGTAGGTTGACTTTTGAGGTCAAACAAACTAAAATTCCCTTACAAAATTATGAAAAGTTCAGTAACCTTCTGAGAAAAAGATGATAAATCTCTTTAAATTGTAGCAAATCCTATGCATACTACAATGTGGTACATGACCTGCACCAGTAAATACCCGATTTTGACTTGTTACCCAACCCGTCCATTTTTTCACCTCTAGCTCTGAGCTACTTCTTACTTTGAGGTATATATCGACAGCACGGTAGATCCCGTCATCCATTGGTCTTGCATAATCAGGAACAGTAGCAGCCAAAGACTGAAACTTGTCCAGCTTTAAGTTAACATCAGATGCCACCTCAGCAAGGTAATTGTCAACAAGATTAGCCACCATTGTCATTGGTGCGAGCGAGCAAGACTTCCCAATCAATTCATCATCATCATCATCATCTTCATTGTCACCATTAAAACTCGATTCGGTAATTTCACTTTCATCCTGATCCTGCTCTACAGCCATGAAATGATCAAGAATCCTTTGAACACAATCGATCTCATAAAGTGTCTCACTTGAATAACCCATATTAGGAATAAGAATATCTTCAATGGAAGCTTGATCCAACTGTATCCCAATCTGTTTTTCCAGATTCCCAATGCACAAAGGACTACAATGTAAAATCATCGATGTTCGGAGCAGCCTAAGAAGGAGCTTTGTGGGAACAACTTGCTTTTGACTAGGGAGTAAGTCAACTATCTCTTCAAGAAGAATCTTTTGATCTGAATTTAAATATAAAGAAGAAGAAGAAGAAAGATTCCCACTTGAAAAGCTTGATTCTCTACCGAGTAAAGGAAGATACTTTTTCGCATAGAACATGAGGGACCCGGCTATCCGTTCTTGATCAAGATCTCTTGATTCAACGCCAAGATGAATCGTCTGTAAAGAGGTAAACTCAGCTTAGAAACATCATCATACCACCAATCTTGATTTGTGGAAGTGGTTTGGATTCCATTCCAAAGGACCGTAGCAAACGGGTTATCTTTTGATTCTATCCCATTCCCACCAAACATATCTTTATCAAACGTACAAGCCTTAACTGCAAGAGACTCGATGCATCTTGAAACTATATCAAGCTTTTCTGCATGTTCAACCACTTCTTCACAAGACTCGAGTGCTTTCAATGTATCGATCCAGGTATCAAACACTACATTGAAAAAGCTGTCACTGTGAGCAATGAGATTTCCTTCTCCATATTCTTCAGTCATTTGAAGATATTCAGATGCACATCGAAGAGGAACTACATTCGTTGAGTTGACTTCTAGTTTGACCCCATAACAAAACTTTGCAATTAGCAAAAAGATTTTCGGCCCTCCTGGCAGATCATGAAGTTTAGCAAATGATCGTTTTTCATCTTCAAAGTTGATCTTTCCCTCATCATCAGAAGAATCCCCAATGAGGTTTTCCAACGTTTTGCTTCTAGATACCAACGGAAACTGCAAATTATAACAAACAAGGTGTCCATTCAATATAGTTACAGGATAACACCGTATTGGTGCACATAGAAACACCCTGTAAATGGTTACAATAGTTAGGCAGTTGGATGATAGTTTTTACGTCTTATCCATTTATCGTCTGTTTTTCCTTTATATGTGTTTTCCTTTGTTCCATGTAATCATGTATATATAATATATCTCTGAATTCAAAAAACTGTATGCACAAATGCTGTGTACTTGAGATTTTTTCTTTCATTTTACTAACTACTATAGTCAGTGATTATCAATCATAAAAAAATGAGTTCAAACATACCTTGTGAAGTTGGAATGAAACATCTCCAACTTCAATGGTAACATCACTTGGAAGTCCAGATGAACAAATCCTGCAAGACGTATGCGTAGATTTATATTGTTCCAACACTAAGGAGGAAGTAAGTAAATATCAAAAGCGAATAAATTTGCTATCTTAAAATTTCATGATTGTCAAATTACATTAAAATAGGCAGACAGGCAACAATCTGCGCCGCCACACACTTTCTAAATTGCAAACCCCAATCTACTAAACACAAACCCCTGCCCCCTGGAGTCGAAACATTGCTATGAATAACCCGTTTGGACCCTTGTCAGGAAACGGATAGCTTCCGGTGCCAAGGAGCCAAAGGTATCAAAATTCAAAAGTCAAGGGACAAATATTTTCAAAAAATTGCTTTGAAAATCCTAATTCAAATGAGATTATAAGATTACAACTAATAACTAGCACATGTTTTATATGAATATTTTCATTGGACCATTATGCTTTGAAAGCTTCCTTTCTGTGCATGAAATTTGAACCACACTGGTTTGACTTTCTAGAGTCAAAAAATGTATCATTAATTTAATAACATGCTTATTCTCAACTGTAGCAATTCTTCTAACTTGAATGTGAATCCATGTCAATTTATATGCAAAAACATTTGTTTTGAATCTTTGACTCCAGAGTGTAGCTCTAATATGATTAGTCAGATTTCAGAAGCATCTTATTTTTATAAAACTTATTATTAATCCCACATCCAAAAACATGAATAATATTACTACAATACAATCATCATCAATTCAGACCGAAACCCTGCAAACAAACAAATATTTAGAAAAGAATTCAATAGGCAAATGTGGGTATTTAAAACAAACCCATAACCCAATCCAATTAAAAAAAAAAAACAAAACTAAAAACGTAAAATTTCAAACGTGGGTACCGATCAAAAAGCGAAAAGAGAGAGACCCGTGAATCAATTTCCAATAAAGAATATAAAATCGCATCAAATGGGATAAAATGACTAACCAGGTATTGGAATTTTGATCGAGATGAAAAATGTCGGATTTAGGTCCCAAGGCCATGACGGTGTATATACGGTTTCAGTTAAAGAGCAATGTGAAATGAAAGTTAAATAATAAACATAGAGAAGAAAAACAGAATGAAGAGTGTGATAGGAATGATGATTAAGAATGTATGTAATGAGTAAAAACGCACTCTCTCTCTCTCTCTCTCTCTCTCTCTCTCTCTCTCTCTCTCTCTCTCTCTCTCTCTCTCTCTCTCTCTCTCTCTCTCTCTCTCTCTCTCTCTCTCTCTCTCTCTCTCTCTCTCTTGTGTAGGAGTGATGCGAAGATGGTCCCTAGTCTACAGGGCCAAACATCCAGGGGTATAGAACAATCTGTTCTTGCTGTTGCACCTCCACGACTATATCAACTCTCACCTTCTCTTTCTTCCCCTTGTTTATCAACCACTTAGCAAATTTAGTCCTATCAGAATTTGTGTTGCAAGTCTACTCATCTAAACTAAATATAATTATCAGTCTTAACTTTATACTAGCGTAGTAGCGTCGTGAACTTGTGATTATAATGCCGTGTCAAGCTATTACAACGATGTATTGAAAATCGACAGGGGCGAAACTTGGTTCTCGAATCGGTAGGGGGACCCCTGGCCCTAAGAAACATTCACCCTTGAAAATTGGTTATGCTTAACAGACATATCATTGTGACTATTTAACGTTTTGAGTTGGTTTTTTGCATTATAGTTAGATTTTCTTATTAATTTTCTTATCTGCATTTCAATATAATATAAGTTTTACAAAAGCTAAGTAGTGTAAGTTTAATGAATTTTATATGTGTATAAAAGGTTAAAATAAGATATACTAAAAACACAAGGATTAATTTAAAAAATCAAAAAAATCATGTCACATGTCAATGGTTCAAATGAGAAAAAAGTTACTCATGTAAATAGTAGGACTAAAGTAAGCACTATTTCACACATTAATTAGCCATTTTGTTAGAAACCGACCCTATATATAATTTGAGTTTATCAAATTACCTGTAGTTAAAACATAACTATTAAACTAAATAATTGGCTACAAATTAAAAGTGTTGATATGTAAAATACATGTTGCAACAACTATTTCTTTTTTAATCACGTGCTTTGTGGATAATAATTGTCTAGTGCGATTTTAGAAATAAAATAATAACAATAACTTTTTTTTTAACAGAGAAGGGGATACTTTATTCCACACTAAAACAAAACCAAACATAAGCGAATACAAAAGTTTCCTAACCAAGGTAAGAGAACCGGGAGTAAAATAATAATAACTTGACAACAGGCTGCGTAGAGGTTTGCAATTTTAACAGTGAAGGGAGGCAGATTTCTTTATCGATGACTACGTTTAAGATGTCATACGTTGTCGGGGCATGTGGGGGACCAAACAGGCCTTTCTGTAAAAAGGAAGGGTTTGTACATTGTATTTAACGACATCGAGTCTCGCAATTCACAACTATAGTCCTCGTTATTTTGCAACGTGTTTGGTTTAGGGATTTAATTATTTA
Organism: Ambrosia x helenae; assembly: GCA_030844895.1. Lineage (NCBI taxonomy): Eukaryota > Viridiplantae > Streptophyta > Magnoliopsida > Asterales > Asteraceae > Ambrosia > Ambrosia x helenae. The sequence continues at coordinate 3,134 of JAUTDX010003395.1, read as the reverse complement.
GGGTTTAACAACTACACATAGTAGTATTTTATATTTTTTTTTTGAAAGGCTAACTTCATTAAAACACCAAAAGGGCTATCTCCAAGACGGAGACAACCACAAACCCGAACAATCAAGTTACATCAAAATTACACCAATTGCTCCATTCTATCCTGTCCTTTCTAGATCTACTATTAAACCACAAGAAACTTAACGCCTTGACATCCGCAAGCATCCTCGACACGTTCGCACTACCTTGCTTGAAAATAATCTCATTGCGAGTAACCCAAATCTTCCAACACACAATCACAAAAATACCATAAACAATACCTTTCCTGGAGCTCGAGATAGGCAACGTCTCCACCATCTTCAAAACATCTTGAACCGCAAACATGAACAAGGGAGGCAACTTCAACCAAGACGCCACACCAAGCCACAACCCATTCGTGATCGAGCAAGCGGTAAAAACATGATCTGTCGTCTCAAAACTCTCACCACAAAACCGGCACATACCATCTCCAATATTAACATTCCTACGGGCCAATGCAGACGCCGTAGGAATCCTATCCAAACTCGTCCGCCACATAAAAACGTTGCACTTGCCTGGGAGCCACTTGCACCATTTATACATTTGATCTTCCATCACCCGATTAGTACCCTTCAGCCATTTACGAGCCTCACTAACCGCATACACACCATTCGCCCCCGTATTCCACTTCCAAGCATCTCTATTCTGATTAAGGCGAACAACCGTAACCATACTATGACATTGAACTAACTCAAGCACTTCAGGGGCTGTATCCGGGTAGCGCTTCCAATCCATTGTAAAACGCCTTCATGATTCTCACTCCCAATCCGGTCAGCAACCTTGCACCACTTATTTTTTTCAAGACGAAAACAAACTCGGAAACAAGTCCTTTAGGGGCGCATCATTAATCCACGAGTCCACCCAAAACCGGATATCCTTGCCGTCACCAATAACACCCCGAATCATATTCATGAACCTAACCCCCTGACTGTTAGTCGCATAGGCCACCTTAATAAGCTTACTCCACGGCCCATTAGATTGTTTACTCCAAGGCACCATATCCCATCTACGGTTTGAACTATGAAGCGCCTCAATCACTCGTTTCCACAAAGCATTCTCTTCAGTTTTATACCTCCAAACCCACTTGAGAGCCATCGCTAAATTACAATCAAGGAGCTTATTCAAACCCAATCCACCTTCCTCCTTAGGAGTAGCAACCCTATCCCAAGCCACCCAATGTATCTTCCCAATCTCATCCGTCCCGCCCCATAAGAACCGTTTAATCAATCCTTCAAGATTATTTAAGACCGTAGACGGCGCCTTAAATAACGAGAAGTAATAAGAAGGAATACTCTCTATAACCGATTTGGCCAAGATCAACCTCCCTGCCATAGACAGATTACACGCCTTCCACCCCGATAACCGTTTTTTTAAAGACCTTGACCACCGAGTCCCAGCTATTTATTCTGGACATATTACCTCCAACCATAATGCCCAGGTATTTAAAAGGAGTTTCCCCAGCCCGGCACCCTAACACGTGCGCCATATTTTGAACTTCAACGAGTTCTTTCCCAATACCAAAAAGGGTGGATTTATGAATGTTAATTCTCAAACCTGAGCATAAATGAAACACCCGGAGCAACTTGCGAAGAGAATTAAAATTAAATTGAGACCACTCACCCATAACCATAGCATCATCCGCATACAGTAAATGCGATAAAACTGGACCTCCATTCGGCAATCTCACTCCATCAAAATAACCAATCGAGCAAGCTCTTCTTATAATACTAGAAAAAGCCTCCATGACAATTATAAATAAGAATGGGGAAATAGGATCGCCTTGTCGAATACCTTTACTACAAGAGAACTCAAACGTAGGGGAGCCATTAACCAACACAGAAGAAGCAGCTGAAGCTAGCACCCCATACATCCAATCACACCATTTATCCGGAAAACGCATTTGTTTCAAAATAGACCTCAAAAAATCCCAGTTAACGTTATCGTAGGCTTTTTCGAAGTCTATTTTAAACATAAAAAGATCTTTACCCCTTCTTTTCGCCCATGACATAACCTCACTGATAATCAACGGACCATCCAAAATAAACCTACCCGCCAAAAAAGCCGATTGAGTCTCATAAGTAACCGAGTCCATGACCATCTTCAAGTCGATTTGCCAACACTTTCGATATCACCTTACTAATCACCCCAATAAGATTAATAGGGCGATATTCACCAAGACCCACCGGATCCTCCACCTTAGGCACCAACGTAATGAAAGACGACCCAACCCCCCGAGATATAGAACCCGACTCATAAAAGTGTTGAAATACCTTCAAAAAATCATCTTCAAAGAGACTCCAATACCGCTTCATGAACCGGAAATTAAAACCATCTGGGCCTGGGGCTTTATCACTACCACAATCAAAGAGCGCCTCCTTAATTTCTTTTTTCGTAAAAATACCCACCAAGGACTCCACTTCAGTGTCCGACAGCGTCTTCAGGTCTGCACAAATCAACTGGGGCCTTTCCACCATGTCTTCTACAAACTTGTTCCTGAAAAAAGAAAAAACTTCACGTTTAACTAACGAAGGCTTGGTAATCCAACCCCGTTAACAAGAATACCCGGGATGTGGTTCGCCACCCTTCGCTTATTTACCACCCCATGAAGAAGCTCGAATTTTCATCACCATGTTGAGCCCACTTCACTCTAGCCTTTTGTCTTAGATCTTTTTGTTTACTCATTTCAATCTCCCTAACTCGTTTAGTACTCTCACATTGTATCCAAATCTCCTCCTCCAGAAGATCACGTGTCTCAACCAAAGAGTCCAAACTATCCAAATCCACCAAAATGGCTTTATACTCCTCCTCCTCTACCTTTAAAACTTTAGACTTCCACTCAATAATAGCGCCACGAATATGCTTTCAACTTATGGAGCAAGAACACATCAGGATTCGCCACTTCAGAAAACGAGTTCGCGGCCTCGAGTAACCCACTTCGTCAAACCCCTCCCTCGGTCAATCAGCCATGAGTTGTAAAACCTAAACGGCTTAGGCCCGTAATTTCGATATTCAAACTTTAGCAACAAAGGGCTATGGTCCGACTTACCCCTTGCCAAAGCTCTGTACT
>JAUTDX010003394.1:0-67289 GCA_030844895.1 Ambrosia x helenae | reverse complement strand
TTGCATCGACTGTTCACCTCTGCGCCTCAAGACACCGACTCCTCCACACCCAATGACGATTGGGATCGTCTTGACGCCATCGTTCTCCAATGGCTTTACAGCACGATCTCCAATGACCTCCTTCATACCATCATCGACAAAACCTTCATCGCTTATGAAAGCCTGGAAAGCTATCGAGGATCTCTTTCAAGACAACCAAGCTTAACCGTGCAATCCACCTTATGAACCGGTTTTCAAAACTCTCGCTTGGATAGCTTTCCGAATGTTTCCGCCTACTGTCAGGAACTCAATTACTAGCCGATCAATTGGCCAATGTGAAAGCCCCTGTGGATGGTGACCGATTGGTTCTACAGTTGATTGCCGGGTTAAACGAGCAATACGAAGGAATCGCTACTATTCTGACAAACATGAAACCATTACCTTCCTTCTATGTGGCTCGTTCTAAAATTATAGAGGTTGAAACACGTAAGGCTGAGCAAGCATTACACAACTCGAAGACTACCTCGTCGGCCCTCTCCACCACCCACCGTCCGAACAAATACCAACCAACAAAGATCAGAAGCCCAAACGTACAGCCGTGGTGGCCGGGGTAGAGGCGGCGGCAGACGTGGCAGAGGCAGCGGGGTGGTTCTGGTCAAGGGAGGTACTCACAGCAAACCTACAATTTTCCCTTTTACCCTCCCTAGATGCAATCCTGGTTTCCCCGAAGTGCTTGGCCCAATAGCTTTAACAATCAAGCCCAACAGTCCTTTAATTGGCCCAACCCCCCTTGCCCTTACCCATCTACAGGCCGGCTCTCCTCCAACACATCGGCCAACAGCAGGGTCTCCTTGGCCCGCGTCCTCAGCAGGGTAATTATGCTGCCTACAGCCCGACATACATAGAACAAGCAATGTACACCATGTCGCTCCAACAACCTGATCCAACTCAGTACATGGACACGGGTGCTTCCTCCACCATGACTCACGAGAAAAGTGATTTCATTTCTTTTTCTAATTCTCGCATTCCTCAAAATATTATTGTAGGCAATGGTAATACCATACAGGTTATAGGACAAGGCACAAAATATTTACCTAAACCCTTTCCATCATTTGTCCTTAAAAATGTCATATACTCCCCTAAACTAATTAAAAACCTTATTTCTGTTCGTCGGATTACGACGGACCAACTCTGTTTGTCGAGTTTGACTCGTTTGGTTTTCTTGTGAAGGACCTCAAGACGCGGACCCCTCTACTGCTGTGCAACAGCATCGGTAACCTCTACCCTCTGGTGCTCGGGTCCTCACTTCACAACCTTCTACTTTTGCCACTATTTCTGCTCAGCTTTGGCATCAACGTCTTGGCCATCCAGGACGTTAATCTTTAAATTAATTAAAAACTTCTAGTTGTGTTTCTTTTGACAATTTAAAAAATAATGTATGCGAAGCTTGTGTTTTTGGAAAAAGTATTAGATTGCCATTTTTTGCTTCACATAATTTTACTATTCAACCCTTTGATATCGTCCACAATGACATTTGGACCTCCCCTCTCATTAGTTTCGTTTGGTCACAAATATTATGTGTTATTTTTAGATGACCACACGGACTTCCTTTGGACCTACACCATAACCCAAAAATCCCAAGTCTTCCCTACATTCACCCAATTTGCGATCAATATTAAAACCCAATTTGAAAGAACAATTAAAACGATTCAACGTGACAATGGTCGTGAATACGTCAATCCCTCCTTCCAAAATTTTTCACCACCAATAGCATCCTTTACCGCCTATCCTGCCCGTAAACCTCCTCACAAAATGGCAAACCAAAACGTAAAATCCGTACGATTAATAATATGATTCGTACTCTTCTGGCCAATGCCTCTCTTCCACCTTACCTTTGGCACTTTGCCCATGAAACCGCCACCTACCTCCTCAACATCCTACCCAACAAAACCACCTACAACAAAACACCCACCGAAACCCTTTATCACTCCACACCGACCTATGACCACCTTCGTGTTTTTGGTTGCCTATGCTATCCACTACACCCCTCCACCACAATTCTCTCACTCGTTCGTCTTTTTAGGCTACCCTCCTGCATATAGAGGGTACCGATGTCTCGACTTGAAAACGAAACAGATTATAATATCTCGACACATCGCCTTTTGACGAAACTACACACGGCCCAACACCCTAACACTTCCGATGGCCCACCTCTATCCTCCCTTAACTCCCCTCATCCGTTCCCACATGGCCCAACACCTGGCCCAAATAACCAGCCCAACTCGCCTCCTGTTCCTCCTCCCATACCATCTACGAATCCACCAAATCCACCCAACCCGAATCCGCTTAACCCTCCTACTGTATCGGTCCCACCTCCATAATCAAAGCCACCTTCGGCCATACCATCCACCCGACCCCATACCCGCTCTATGAGCGGTATTTTTAAACCAAACAACCTAAACATCACATCCGACTCACCAGTTGTTCCTATTCCTAAAAACCCGGTCGACGCCTTAACTATACCGGAATGGTATTCTGCCATGACTACAGAATATAATGCATTAATTAGAAACGGAACTTGGGAACTCGTTCCTCGTGACCCAAATATGAATGTTATTAGAAGCATGTGGTAGTTTAAACATAAGTACAGGTCGGATGGTACTTTGGAACGGTACAAAGCACGACTAGTGTGTGATGGTCGGTTACAGTAGGTAGGTGTCGATTGTGGCGAGACTTTTAACCCGGTGGTTAGACCGGCAACTATTCGGACAGTTGTTTCTATAGCTTTGTCAAAGCATTGGTTTGTTCGCCAGTAGACGTAACCAATGATTTCTTAATGGGAATCTCCATGAAACCGTTTATATGTACCAGCCTATGGGTTTTTCACAGTAAACAGTTTCCTGATCACGTCTGCTCACTTAAGAAGTCGTTGTATAGGCTCAAGCAGGCCCCACGTGCCTGGTACCAGCGGTTTACGGATTTTGTTCTTTCCATTGGTTTCTCTCACAGCAAGTGTGATGCATCTCTTTTCGTTCTTCATCAAGGGTTCTGCCACTGCTTTTCTGCTTCTATATGTTGATGACATCCTCATACTCACTTCTTTTGACACTCTTCCCACTCTCATGGCTTGTCTCGGCAGTGAATTCGCCATGAAATACCTTGGCCCACTGAGCTACTTTCTGGGCATTTCAGTATCTCTTACAAAGGATATAATGTTTCTCTCCGAACAGTCTTATGTATCTGACATTATCTCACGTGCAGGCATGCAGTCCTGCAACTCTATCACTACTCCAGTTGACACGGCTGGTAAACGCAGCGCCACTTCGAGTGACCTCTTTCATGACCACGCTCTGTTTCACACCCTAGCTATATTCTCTTTCATGAATATAGTATCTGTAGTACAGATGTTGCTCATACGATATCGATCGTTTCCGTTTTTTCACAATAAAGAAAAAAATCAACTGTATTTGACTCGCTCGGATAAAACTTTTGTCGAATCGTAAATAAAAATAAGAACATGGAATCGTTATGATCCCTAATGCTTCATGGATCTTTTAAAACAACTTTAAAGCAATAGGGGTTTTTAATAACAAGTTGCATTCATCGAATATTGTCAACATGATAATGATATTGTTGTGATCACGACACCAATAATAGGTAATGAGTGGGAATAGGTACGACTAGGATTGTATCTAATGAAGTGATGTATAAATATCCCTATATGTGAAAACCATGAAGGAACCAATGTTGGATCATTTTCATAAGTGGGATAGAATCTTTAGGTTTACATAGAGTAAACTAAACAGATCGTAAATATGATATGTTGGAATTTCAACTTTCATCCTTAAATTCAAGAAATTAAACCTATTGATCATATTGTTCACTATGTCAGCAAACTCTTCTGTCTTAGTGGTTGATGCCAATCCATTTTAAACGTTAAGCTTTTTATATGATGATTTTACCCTTATAAGGAAATAAATATAAAAAATATAACTTATCATCTTAGTCATCTTCTCCGCTCACCTTCTTCCATCACCCATGCCAGAATGATTAAAACTCAATCAGTGACCTGAAAACCGTAACTCAGATTAGAGCCAGGACAAAAAAAAAATTAAAAGAAGTCTCGGAGTGTTTGGTATTGAGTTTGGAAATTACTTATTGACTTTTTGAAAAAACAAATAAGTCAATATGTCAATTTTAAAATACACAAGGACCTGTTTTTTTATGACTTATTGTTTTTTTCAAAAAGCCAATAAATCATGTCTAAACTCACTCCCAAACACCCTGAAAATCAAGTTACGTGGTGAAGTTAGAATAAAATCCCAATGTTCAAAACAATTGATCAAACTAGAATCCAAACCTAATTCAATTATCAAAATAAAATTATAGAATTGTCACCTTAGTGGAGGTGTAAGTAACAGTGGTGGATATGATTAACAATCGAGGTTGTAGTGATAGTGGTGACAATATATGTGGCAATGGGGGTAGGGCGGTTTTAAAATGGTTTAGTGTCCGTTAAATGTTATTCACCAGCCTTTCGCCGACGTATGATTTTTAAAACGTTTTCAGGTAATCATGAATAGATATGATGGTAGTGATAGTGCTGAAAGGAGGATGATTCCCTAGACACTAAGGAACCTCGTGGTTGAGGAAATTTTGTAAAACTGTCGTTAAACAGAAGTTTTTATTACTATGTATATGTGAAATCAGAGGCATATTCAAAGTGGAAGGACTAAGGAGGGTTGCATAAGGCCATTGTCTGGCCAAAAAGAAGCCTATGTGTTTTCCTTTGTTAGTGTATTCCAGCCCATCAAATTCTATGTTCCTCAGGCCCATACAATGAGCGCCCAATACCAATATTTTAAGTGCCCTAAGTCCCTAACCCAATCCCCAATACCTTTGTTAGTGTATGATGCTTACAAAATGTTTTATGTTTAATCAGAGGCGAACAAACTTACAAACATCGAGGGGGTTTCAAATCAACAAGTAGATGCGAAAAAAAATATCTAGCATGCTAGACAATCAAAGCGCATAAGCCACAAACAAATAGTTTTTAATCGAACGATCTAAGTTTGTGATTGACCAAGGCTTGCTCTGATCACCTTCAAATCTTGACTCTTATGTTTTGATATTTGTGATTACCCGTTTGTTCTAGGCTTTTAAATAAACTTAATTTACATTTTCTAGAGATTTTGAATTTCATAAACAAGAAATTATGGAGCCTAATTCGACGATGGAAGTTGATTAACCTAATTTGTAATGTCTTCACATAACCTTAAACAATGTCCGTATATATACGAGTTATTTGCTTTGTTCATGTATCATCATTTTTTTTGTACGACCCATTTTTAACAAACCTGTATTGTGTTAATTATAAAAAAAAAAGTTATGCATTGACATTGATAGAAGTAAGCAAGTTGGTGACAACGTCAATGTTGGTGGTAATGTGGAGGTGGGGTTATTGCGGCGATAGCCAGGAAGGTAGTAGGTGGACAAGGTAAGAGAGGTGTTGGCAACTAGTAAGTTATTCGTAGTACTCCAAAATCTGGACTATCAGAACCGTAGAAACTGTAATTGCTCATTTAAAATTATTGAAGTTTAAAATAGATTCATCCGTTGTGACGCGTGAGCGACCGGATACGAGGCACCGACGTGACTATATAATCGGTCACTTGACCCCATTGTTGCTAGATGGAGAAGAGACGCGAGCAAAGGTTACTTTCCCTCGTTAACCCATACGGAGGTTGTTCGTGTAGAACTGTTGTGACTAGGAGTGAGCAGCTAAGCTAAAACCTCATCCACGCCGTACTATTGACACGTCCACAATAGATATAGTCTGATAGTCAGCATTGGTTGGCCATAAAAATTGTAGCTAATTTTTAATTACAATTAATTTCATTATTTGTGTTTTAAGCGTTGATCTTTAATGCACAATACTACAACAAAATCACTATTAAAATTTGTTCATCATACAATAAAACAAAGGCTTGATCTCACGAAACAAACAGACTAGATTAACAATTCTCTAGCAAACACTTAACACAATTGAACCATAGGTCAAAAACAGAACCACAATTCTCTTGTAAACACCAAACACAATTGAACCATAGGTCAAAAACAGAACCACAATCACACGGTTTTTTTCATCAAACAAACGTCAAACCCCAAACCCTAAACCCTAATCTCTCCAATTACCTTCCGAACCCCCTCCACCCCTCGAATATCCACCACCGTATCCACGGTCACGACCACCACCATAACCACCACCACCACCGCCATCACGCCTGCCATATCCACCGCCGCCACCACCGTATCCACCGCCGCCACCACCGTAACCACCGCCGTCACGTCTCCCACCACCACCACCACCACTACCACGAGACTGCGCCTCGTTGACGGTGATATTACGGCCGTCGAGGCTCTGTCCATTCATCGCCTCAATCGCATTCCTCATCGATTGCTCGTCCTTGAACGTAACGAATCCAAATCCTCTAGATCTACCCGTCTCCCGATCGTTAATAATCTGTTCACACAAATCACAAAACCAATTAGATCCAATAACCTAATTAAGTTTTTAAATAACTTTATTTTGCTAATAATTTGCAATTAATTAAAATATCAACAAATAAAACAAGTTATAACACCAAACCCTAAATCAATCGATCGATCGATTGATCTCGGTACCTAACAAAACAAAACAAAAAACGTACCGTTTAGGTTTATAAAAGAGTAACAATCAGTAAACAGAATCAATCAAAGTAACACAAAGAACAGAGATCAATCAAGGATCGGTTGGATCTCTCAACCAACCAACCAACGAACGGACCTTCGATTCCAGAATCTCGCCGTACTGAGAGAACGCTTGTCCCAGGGAATCATCGGTGGTGGCCCAGGCAAGGCCACCGACAAAGCACCGGTATTCCACGTCAGCAGACGCCATTGTTATTGCTATTAGTGTTGAAAGAAGGGTTGATGGAACGGTAGTTGAAGATGCAGGGGTTATATAGCTGAAGCAGGTGTGTCTTCATCCTTGACTATAGTTGGTTAAAGTTATTTGTTCTGTGGTGTAAGGTTAACCATGGTTGAGTTTGACGTGAGATATTTTCATAGACACTGTAATAAAAATGAGAAGTGTGAGAAGGATAAAAAAACATAATAGATCACGAAATATAACACAATGAGTCATTGCATATATGATATAACACAATGCTAAAAATCCAAAAAAGACAATGATAAAAATAAGAAAAAGACACAATAATATAACGTAAATACTAAAATCGACAAGCTAAAAACAAAAAAAAAAACGAAAACCTAAAAACTAAGATCGTAGGGTTCGATTCGGTTCCAATGCCGCTTGAATGAGTTCAATCGGAGTCTGTTTGATACTTTTTCTACGACTTCCTATTTTTATTTCAATGTGTATTTGATCCTAACCCTGTTTTATAATGTTTTTATAAATAGCTTGTTGAAAAATAAAATACTTATACAAGTTTGGTGGTACACCCTCCAAATTTTTTCACACTTCCCTGTATGGTGTGTATGTTGCTATATGATATGTGGAGTATAGGGGTAGTACAAACTTTACGAAGCATTAATGCTTATCAATCAAAGTCATTACAAAGATCTATAAGTCGTGTATAAGCCTATATGTGACGTATAAGGACATGTGTGTCCAAATGTCCAATTTTATGTGTATGTGCTAATATCCGAATACGTTAATTGGGTTTCTGATTATTATGCTATTTAAGGTATTGTTATTGTATTCACTTCAAATAGTTTATTGTGTTTTGTTATATTATATTACTAGGTTATATCTCGCGATAGACAAATCTAATATAAAGTGATAAAATGTGTATTACGATGTAGATTAGAAATTAATGTACTATAACATGATAAAATAAAATTTTCAATCATCTGAATGAAATGAAATGAAAATTAAAGAGAGAATGCACGTTTGAATGAGGAGTAAAGGCAGAATCAACCATTACATGGCGTGATTGAGGCGGTGGTCTTGAACGTGTATTTTAAAAAAAACGACTAGTTTCACCTATTATGTTCTAGATGAAAACATAACTCATATTTACAATTTCATTTAGTGTAAAAAATTCATTAAAAACTTGTGTGTATCACATGGGTTATAACATTTTTTTGTTTTTATATTTATTATTAAGATATAAAATTTAGTATTACATGGTTGGATCAATAAAATATTAAATGGTTTTTAATAAGCGGAAAATATAAAAAGAATTAGTCAAGAAAATAATTTTAAATAAATAAGAAATAAACATCTAATTATTATTTAATACTATTATTTCATATGAGAAAGGATTGAGATAATCATAAGACTTTTATTTATTATATTGTAAAGTAATAATAATGATAAAGATTATAAATTAATAAATGTTGGTTTATTTATAACCTAATTTTTTTTGCGAGAATTCAAGGATGGGTATAGTCTCATCAAGTGTCATGTGTCCTCACCCCAATCGGTTTATTATATATATATGTGTGTGTGTGTGTGTGTGTTAAAGGGTGGATCTAAGATTTTTTTGAGAGAGGAAAATCCATAATTAAAATTAAAATTCAATACAACTCTTAATAATAAGGATTTATTTTAAGAGTTCTATTATACTTTAATTCTGGATTTATTTATATATATATATATATACAATAAAACGATTGTGATGAGGACACACGATACTTGATGAGATCATCCCCACCCTTGAATTTCCGTAAAAAATTAGGTTATAAATACCCAACATTTATTAATTTATAATTTTTATCTTTATCTTTATTATTAGTTTACTATATAATAAATAAAAATCTTATGATTATATTATATGATGAAATAATATTATTAAATTATAATTTCATGTTTTTCTCTTTTTTATTTAATATTTATTTTTCTTAAATAATTCTTTTTATATTTTCGCTTATTAAAAATCATTTAATTGATAAAAAAAGATACACGATCAAGACCACTGCCTCAGTCAGGGTTGCTTGTGCATCTGCACATCATCCAAACATACATCGTAACAAATATTTAATTTTAATATTAGATTTGTTTATTTCGAAAAGATCCCAGGATATAACTTAGTAATAGTATATAGTAATAAAAAGCCATATATTTTTATTAAGGGTTATGGGTTTCATACACCCCGTGACATCACATTCTAAGGGTGTGACATTATATTCTAGGGTATGTGACAGCCTCTTATTGGTATGTGATGTAGGCTAAAATGTATGATTCCTAATTAGAGGGTGTATGATTCATAAATACCTTTTATTAGAGTGCACGAAGTGGTGGTGGGGGGGGGGAGCTTCTCCAAGCCCACTACACCACCCCATCTTGGCGTAGAAATGGCGTAAGCCCCCTAGGCGAGGAGTTTTTCACTGGCGTGGGAGGAAAGGGGAAGAGATGTGGGACGATTTGATTGGCTTTTTTTTTCTTTTAATTTTAACACACAAATAATAATAATATTCCTTTCCCCCCCACCCCCCCTCTCCACCCCTCACAATTTTCACCCTTCAAACATGATCCCCACTAGGGATGAGCATACAAGGTCGAATACTGATCCCATCCCATCCCGTCCTGATCCCAATACCGTACCGAACCGAGGGGTTTCGGGAACGGTATCGGTACCCATATTTATGGATTTTCGGTTTCGGTATTATCGGTATGGTATCGGTATTTTAAGGTAAAATACCGATACCATACCGGTACCGTACCGATACCAAACCGATACCGTACCGTACCGTACCGTATGTGTTCGGTATTGGTTTTTTGGACTTTTAGGTATTGGTATTGTCGGGGTCGGTATCGGTTTGGCACCGATACCGTCCCGAGCTCATCCCTAATCCCCACACGTATCACATGTCGCTTCACTCCCCTCTTTCTCCCTCTCCACTCCCCAAAGCCTTAATAAATAGTACGATAACTACACTTTTATTATGTGTGACCATGGGGGGGGGCAAAAGTAAAGTTGCACTAGTTTTAACGTTATTTTACTAATTTCGTGAAAATAACGTTAAAAACGACAGACGGTTAATCATGCATCATGTGGTGGCGTTGATAGCCAAAAGACAAGGGGGTACATGCACCAATCGAGTTTGTCCCGATTGCTAAGTGTTATGTGTCTTATGTCCAAGGCTTGATACAAAACCACATCGAGCCGGGGGTTTCACTGGAAGCAGCCTCTCTATTCTCAGGGGATAAAGGTAAGGCTGTCTATATCTTACCCTCCTCAGACCCTACCTTAGCTTTACTATAGATGAGATTAAGTGAGTACGATGATGAAGAACTACACTTTTATTAAATAAAACTTCTTAAAACCTTAAAAAAATTATGACAGGGAATAGCATTAATTTTGTAGGGACATGCTTATCTTTTATCACCTGTAACCTCGATTTTTGTTAGTAGGTGAGTCACACACTCACTTATTTTATTTTACTTATATTTATTTTTCTGGAATGTTGTCATTATGTCATCATAAACCACACAGACCCAGCCTCACTATTATATTTTTGATTTAGTTTATTATTTATAAGAGGGGTGTAAACGATTCAAGCTCAACGCATCATGTTATGCTTTTAACAGACTTGAGCTTGGTTTGATAGTTTAAACAAGCAAAAGTTCGACTCACTATTGTTATTAGCTAGAATTGAACATGTTCAAACGATAAAATCACATACATAGATAAAATCACATACATAAAAAATATAACATTCGTTTGGGTTCGCCTAGTCAACTCAACATATTCAAGAGTTTTATAAGATGTTTTCAATTTATTATTGAGAAATCGTTACATAGTGACTCATAATTCAAAACATAATTAAAATCTTATCAATTTATCATGATTCTCATTCAATTCAATAATCACATTATCGCATATTCATAATTAGGTTATCTCCCATGAACGTTAACTTCACAGTTGAAAAAACTTAATTTACACTAATAATAGATGTGTATTGAGCTCTAATAGATCAACATAGAAAATAAAATCTCACGTCACTCAGGAACATTGAATCTACACAGTACAAGACGTGATTCAATACACACAGTCAAATATACAAATAGAAAGTTGTACATAATATTCACACAATGTCATATATTGTTGAGTTTTCGCCCCTGTTTGCGTTTTTACGACTTGGATTTATGATCATCGTGGATGAACATGAGTATGCACAGCCATGTGCAGGGACTTGAATAGGAAACAGAGGGTGGAGGAACTTTTGATACACACACAAACTTAATATTATTCCACACGCAATAAACTGATACATATGAGGGGTATTTATATCCTTTACAAATGATGGTTAAATAACCGCTTAAACACTTAACCGACACACCTAAACAAACCGACATATCCTTTCATTTTGGCGCCAATTCTGTGGTTTGACTTTTTTGTTGACTTTGATTATCAATTCAAGATTACAAAACTTAACATATATAACAGACTCTTGTTAGATTGTTGAGCATTTGTCTTGATTGAAGTCTTTAAATTCTAACTATGATTGTATCGTCAATCTTTAGACTGCAAAAGAAAACTACTTTACTTTTGGGTAAACATAAAGGTGCCTTAGCATCTCTTGCACTCTTCTTGGTCTAGCTAATTACATGATTCATGAAAATCACAGAATCCACTTTGATAAAAATATATATATATATATATACACCAAAAAAATGAAGATAACAGGGTGATTAAATTTATCCTATGCACACCCCAAATCGTTATTATGAAACATGATCAATTGCTCAACCTATTGAAGAATGTTAAGCCCTTCGGATGGATCAACATGGCTGCTTAATCTCGCGTTTGTGTTTCGAATTTTTCCTAGCGTTTTAGATTACATGTATGGTCATAACTTACGCCTCACCTATGATATGTAATAATGTATTGCAAATGATGATTCTTTGAAAAGTGAGTGATGTGTAACCTATGTGGAGTTAAGGAGGGTTAAAGTATACCCCAAGGTCTTAGTTAATATACATTGTTGATAGTTGGTATCTAATTTAAATAATAAGTGTTGCGTGTTTATGTGTTATGTGGATCGAGGGTTGTGACAAATGCAGTGGTAACAAGGGTGTATAAGCATAGTGTGTTGACAAGTACGTTTGGAGGTGTGTAATAGGAACAAACAGTGGATATGAGAACCGAACAATGGATGTTTATCACTGTATTGTAGTTGAGTACCAATAAGCCAAACACATGTGTAATTGTAGTTGCCATCCTTTATGTGCCATGATTTGATAAGTATAGTACTCGGATGAGGCATATAAGATATGCTTGTCTACTTGTTAAGTAATAATTGTCAACACAAGGTCGATATACACCAAGAACAACGATGTCATGTTGAGAGAAGGATATACATGTGCTAAATCACTACTTATCAAAGTGTTGAAAGGTCAATTGTTAATCTTTTCTCTTCAACCTCAAGTGAGTAAACCAATGTTGAGTATTGTTGCCCGTCGATGTGGCCTCAAATATGAAAGACATATTTTACAACAAATTGTAGTGTAAAAAGACAATGGTAAAGAAACATATCAGTCGTGTGTATAAGCTCCTAAACCCTTTGATATGAAGTGATTTTGGGTTTTGTTATCCCCATTGTTATGTTATGTAAAGAAACATATCGCTGTGTGTATAAGGATTAATTGGAGGTACAGAGCTTCTTCAATAGAAAGCCCAATAAGGCCTATCAGTGTGGTGCTCATGAAGGGGGTCGTGGGATGAGGTGGCATCATGGCCACGGTGGAAACACCGCCCCAGGGTGTCGTGATCGTGAGGATCATAAAGATGCTCACGAAGGTCACAAAAAGAATCTGAGGGTAGTGAGGTGGAGGAAAAGGAGTATCATGATTGCGAGGGTATAAATGGTGGAAGGATGATATTAATGTGACGCTAAGGTGAATCTATATTTTACTAGTGATCACACCTCATAACTTAACAAAACCACACAGCCCTCCCCCTCTTCCTCTGCTTCACATAATCTATATGCAGCATCCTTATGCGCTCTAATAACAACGAGATCGGTGTTTGGTACCGTATCAAAATATACCGATAAATATAACCATATACCGCTTCGATTATAGTTGAACAGTACCGGTAGTGAAAAAAATACCAAATCATACCACAACTAATGGTTGCGAAATTGGAGAGAAACACCATGTTTACCGATCAAAAACAGAATTTGCATTACGATAACCGATTACAAGTCCAAAAACAAACAAACCACCACTGCTCTTAAACCCTAATAACACCAACATAGAACAAGAACCAACATCACAATAATCCATAAAATAAATCTTCTAACATCTAATTCCAGTTACCACCACCACTTCTAGAGTACGAATCACCACCTCCATATCCACGGTCACGGCTTCCACCATAACCGCCATCACGGCTTCCATAACCACCGCCTCCTTCACGACGACCACCACCGTATCCACCACCACCTTCACGGCGACCACCACCACCACCACCACCACTGCGAGACTGCGCCTCATTGACCGTAATGTTGCGTCCATCGAGACTCTGACCGTTCATCCCTTCAATTGCGCTTCTCAACGACTGCTCGTCTCTGAAGGTAACAAATCCAAACCCTCTTGATCTTCCAGTTTCACGGTCATTGATAATCTGTACACATATCATCAAGCATTTCAATAATAATGAAAGCATAATAGCAACAAAACACTGAATATTTATATAATCATTGATAAT
The DNA here is from genome assembly GCA_030844895.1 of Ambrosia x helenae. Classification (NCBI taxonomy): domain Eukaryota; kingdom Viridiplantae; phylum Streptophyta; class Magnoliopsida; order Asterales; family Asteraceae; genus Ambrosia; species Ambrosia x helenae. The sequence continues at coordinate 53,589 of JAUTDX010003394.1, read as the reverse complement.
CTGAACACATGTCATCAAATAATGAAGTAAACAAACAAAAAAAAAACGGAATATTAATATAATCATATAGTTTCTGTAATCAGATGATGAAAGCAAGCTAACAAAAAAGAAGCGGAATATTTATATTATAATCATCAATATTTATTGATCATTGATAATTTGAAAACAAATAATCGATAATCATGTTATTACACGGATAACCTGTAAACTGCTACCAAATATTTATATAAATTACAATTTATAGACACTAATAAACACAAACAGCTAACAGATTAAGAGAAAACAGAAACAAAAAAAATAATAGATAATAACAGAATAATAAATAATAAAACAAACAATGTGAACAATAATCATCAACATTTGAACAATTAGATAACAGAATAATTAAAAAAAAAAAAAACACGATAGTTTGAACAGATTAAGATATGATTAACACAAAGGTAACTTATCTACAAACAATAACAACAGATTAATTCGATCAAGTAATTGATTTTTTTAATTCTGCAACAAACGGACCTTGGTATCGACGACCTCGCCGTACTTAGAAAACGCGTCTCCAAGAGATTGGTCTGAGGTGGCCCATGCAAGACCTCCGACGAAGCATCTGTACTCAACATCAGCAGCGGCCATTTTTTAAAGAAAATGTGTGAATGAAAGGAGAATGTGAGAAAAGCTTGATGAATGAATATTAATGGCGATAATGGTGGATTATTATAGGGAATGTATGATTGGGGCTAGGGTTTGTTAGGGTGCGCAGTGCGCTTCTTGCCGTTACTATTGCGGGGTTTAACCATGGTTTGGTTTGAGGTTTTGGGGTTAGGAACTATGGTTAAGGGAAAAGTAACCGTGGTTAAAGAAGATATTTTTTGGATCTGGAGATATTTTCTTGTACACACGTGGTCCCGTCGTTATTGGTGGGTTGTTTTGTGACTCGTCATCTTACGTAGTAATTTATTGATTTGATAGATTATTTTATTAACGGCAAGGAAATACGTGTCAACTACTGTGACATCGGGTGTTGTAGTTAAGATCGACTACTAGACCACCTCCAGCTATTGCCTCTCTTAGATGCGTGGAAATCTGACCTCCATCCGCCCTAATGCACGACGGTGGAATAATAGGTAAAATCTCGCTCCCATCCAGTCAAACCGGCCCCACCCGCATTTGCTCATCACCTGGATGCAGCAGAAAATAATGAGGAGAATGAGATTTGAACATAGGTCACAAGAAACACTAAGTCTTTCCCCAACCACTCCACCACTACCTCATTGGCTATTTGATATATTAATTATGTTTGAATATTATTATTTTAAAACTACAAAGTGTCAGGGTGTGGAAGGGGATGTGAAACCCTTTCACACCACCAACATCAACTCCTATGTGGCGTGAAAGCTAGCGTGAGGCATGTTGGGTGAAGATTTTCACGGGCGTTTGGCAAAATGTGAGAGTGAGGTGGATGGTTGTAGTTGATTGTTGGATTATATATGATTGTAATTGTTGGGTTGATTAAAAAAAAACCGCCACCACCACCCTATGAGTTTTTGATGGTTGTAGGGGAATTGATGTGGCTATCACATGTTACTCCATGCACATTCACCCTATACCCATACTCTATAGTCTAACGCTGTGTTCCCGAGTTTACTAAATAAAAGAAAAGAAGAGAAAGGGATATTAGGAGAGAAAAGAAAGGAAAATATATAATTTTATTTCGTGTTCCCGAGTTGAAAGGAAAAGAAAAAAAACTAAAGATTTTATGTGTTCCCGAGTTGAAAGGAAGAGAAAGGAAACATATATTTTACAATTATACCCTTGTAAGATTTTAATATAGGTTAAATGAGAGGGTAAATTGGTAAATGATATACTTTAAATTTTTTTTACTCTCTCTTCCTTCCGCTTCCTTCCAATTTGGAAGGATTGTTATTTGGGGGAATTTTTCTTCCTCATCTCTCCACTTCTTTCCTTTAATGAAACTCTGGAACACAAAATTGTTCCCCTTTCTTTCCGCTTCCTTTCCTTTCCTTCTATTATTAAACTCTGGAACACAGTGTAAGAGCAAAAGATATGTTGATTGATGAAATTATTTAAATTACGTGTTACGGTTCTACTTCTAAGGGTATGAAATGTGAATCATCTTCTTTAGCCTTAGGTGGAGACAGAAGACGTGAAGGTGATATGGTGGGTTTGTTTGATGTAGCTCTGACATGGTGGTCGTGGTCACTTTCTGGGCGTGGTTTCACGACAGTCATGCTTATATGATAGGTGTTTAATATTAGAGTTATATATTGTTTTAGGCTGAGTATTGAATATTAATATTAGAGTTATGCATTTTTTAGCCTTTATGATAATTGTTAATATTAGAGTTATACATTGTTTTAAGTTAAGTATCAATATTACTATTTTAGAGTTGTACATTTTTTAACATTTAGGATATGTATCAATATTAGAGTTAAATTGGAGTTATCCATTGTTTTAGGTTAGATGTTAACATTGGAGTTGTACATTGTTTAATGTTATGTATTAATATTAGAGTTATACATTGTTTTAGGTTAAATGTTATAGAATTATACATTGTTTACGGTTAAGTGTTAACAACGGAATTATACACTAATTTAGGTTCTCTATTATTTTATTATTTTTCTTTGATATATTTACAAATGTCATCCAATACTTCTCTAAACTAAACAACATTATTTCTTACATTTTATTTTTAAGTGTGTTTCGTTATAAATCCAAGCTGGTTTATGTTTTGACGTAAATTTTTCTTGGTAGCGAGTCAAGTCAAATATTACATTTTCGTGCTTATTTTCATTTGCGTCTTTTGTCTACATTTTCATGTAAATTTTGTGCGAAAACGAGCTCGGTCAAATATTTGATGGTATAAATTCGAGTTAATTTAAATTTTGACGCCGTCACAACGCGCAGTAGGTCAAAATACTAGTTAGAATATATTATTGGGAATTCTTCTGATGATGAAAGAAAGATGAAAATTGAGGATGAAAACAATCTTGTGTTCTTAAACTTCATGATCTACAAGGAGGGTCAAACTACAAGTCAACTGTCAACTCAACCAATGTAGTTCCTATTAGATGTGCATCTGAATATCTTCAAATGACCGAAGAATATGGAGAAGGGAATCTATATATCATACTGAAACCTTCCTTGGTGAAGTTTTTGAAATCTGAATCGATACAATGAAAGCACTGGAATCTTGTGAAGAAGTAGTTGCAGGAAAGTCGCATATAGTTTCAAGATGCATCAAATTTCTTGCATTAAAAGCTTGCACATTTGATAAAGATTTGTCTAGTTCGAATGGAACGGGATCGGGATGGGCATCGAAAGATAACTGATATGAGAATGGACCCGAATCACCGGTTCAAATCAAACGGTAAAATAAAGGATAGATCTAACGGCTCGCTTGGATACAGATTCACCACCAAACGAAACGATAGGGCTGCGAATCGCACCCGAAGATACAGAAATCACCACTCCGGTTATGAATTCGGGTCTAAGATCACCACTCAGTATGCCACAATTGAGCTAGCATAGACACAATCAATTTAACCTCAAAATCCATTGAGAGAAAAATTAACAAAAGAAACTTTTTTTTATCATAAACTCACTAATTCATTCCATCAAACATACGGATTACATATATAGGTAAACTAAAACATGGGTGTAGAACATGGGTACCCCATTACTACATCTTAGGAATAAACATAACTGAAACTTGAAATAAATAAAAATAAGATGAGTTGTAAAATAAAACATGGAATTAAAAAACATGAGTAACCGTATGCAAGTTTGTGAGTATCCAAATAAATCATGGGGGATCCAAACAGATTAAATTAACTCCTGGTGTTGATCCGTTAGCGTTCTGGTTCGGACCAACTACGATTGACTTAAAATGCTTCCCCACATGGCTATCAATAACCCTTTTGCTACCGTCATTTGGAATGGAACCCAAACCAGTCAAGCCACTTTCCAAATCAGGATTGGTGGTATGATGATGTTTCAATATATCTAATTGAAACATGATATATTGGATCTGATTGTTGAGTTATTTATCTATAATACATTATAATGTACGAGACATGTCTAAAATCGTCCAAAATGGCAAAGTTAAGATGGGAGATGAAAGGTTCCTTCAAAAATGTCTAATCTTTAATCATTTTCTTCCCTTTATACCCTTTGTGTACAACTTTTATTGGCAAAAGTATATAATTCTACTGCATACTTTATATCCCTGTTTATATCCCTGCTAAATGTAACACCCTTAGTAAACACCTTATTCAATGTTGGCATGGGTTACGAATGGCCCTTCTTAATTGGCATCTTCAATTTAAAGAATGGTGTTTTAACAATCAATGGCGCATTTAATTGGATAAAATCATGGCTTTATTCATTTAATTCAGAAAATGAATCGGCCTGCAATCACCACAAGACAGTTCGTTTCAATGCCATGTTCAATTCTGTGAAACCGTCCAATTAAATGGCTAATTCTAAGTAGTTAAATGCCCTTAACCCATTACTAATACCGTCCAATGCTCGTTCCAGACACCCAAGGTGCTCCTACCCTGCCCTAATTTTAGAAGACCCAATTGCAATTGCATCGTCCGGTACAATACTGTTTTCCTTATTGCATGTTTTCCTTTTTTTTTTTGTGTTAACGGTTGCTCTTTCATACAAACCTATAGCTAAATACAAGTTTGAAGTGTTTTGTGAATTGTGAAGATGATTAAGGAATCTTGTATCAATGTGATTTACTTTTTTCTATAATGCACCTGACTATTAGGTATAATTTTCTTGTTTTGCATACTTTGTATGTTATGATTGATGAGCTTTTTTAGCGGCACTTGTTTGTATAGAATTATTCTACATATAAGATACATCCACTTCATTAATTCATTATCATTCGGGTTATATAAATAGTCTTGTAAAATCATTTCTGTATATATTTTGGGATGCAGTGACTGTTGTATTAGCAGGAAATTAAGTTAAAATGATCTAATTTAAGTATCAAAACCGGAGGGATGAGGTGTCATTGATTTTACATAGAGTTGAAATAATTAGTATAAATCACACACCCAAACTCAATCAAATGAGACGGTTTCCTGATCGCCTTTTACGCCTCACGCGTCGTGCGCACCTTTCTAAACAAAGTTCTTATACCCAAACATTTTATTTTATTAGATAGACCTACAAAGATGTTGAAATAATTAGTTAAATCACACATTTAAACCAGTAGAATATGAGCCGCTTTCCTAATCTCATCTTTCACTTCGCGCATCGGCCACACATTTGTAAACAAGTCTCTTTTACCCAACCATCTAACCTAGCTAAAATGGCCTACAAAGATGTTGATAGTTAGTTAAAAAGCATACATTAAAACCTAGAAGCACATACTGCGATTTCCTTCGCTTCTTTCACCTCGCGCATAAGGCGCGCATATGGCGCGCATTTGTAAACAAAGTGGAGTCAATACTAATCTGAATAACAAACTACGTTAAACTGCTGTAGTGTAACCATTTTCATTTTCACATCTGATATGAAGCCATAGATCTCTAAAGCAACTATTCAAAGCAACACAGTCAGTTGTTTCGATCTGTAATCTGATTCTCGAATATCTCTTTAAAACGATGATCGTTTGTTTTCTGTTGAGAATTTGTTCACTTCAGTTCGAATTTTAATTGATTTATAGGTGTTGTTGGCATTTGTTCTTGATGTTTTGATTGAACTAGGTAAGGTATGGCATGTGTGCTTTTGGAAACAACAAATTGCAAACGGATTAAACTTGGGCGTCTCTGTTGCTCACCATTGGCATTTTATGGTATGTCTGTGATTTACTTGTACTTATATTTTCATGGTGATTATGTGTGAAGATTAGGTTACTATTTTTGTGAAGATTAAGTTACTTTCTTTTATAAATTTGATCTTTGAAGTTCATTATTTTATGGGAAGCTCGAATCATATTATGTTGTGTTTAGATATCGAGATAAGCAATGGAAAAAGTCTTCTAAACTTCAAACAATTATTGAGAGGCCAAGTGCCATGAACATGTTATATGCGACAACAAGGACACGGTATGTTTATATATAAGCTTCAATATTAAAAAGGTTTTATATAAATCACAAAGCAACACCCATTTTTTTTGTTTTTGTTTCTAAATTTTGGTAAAAGCGATGATTATTGCAAGGTTATGCAGCTATGGATGCGACTTGCGAGTGTGATGTCACTCCACAACATTCTCAGAGAGATGCTAATAACCCGACTGGGTAATTCGATCTTTCATATGTTACTACTATCTATGAAAATAGTGTTTTATGTTATATGGAAATTTTGATCCGTTTATTACTCTTATTTTCATAGACTCCTCGTGATTGCCGAAGAGAAGTTGGAAGTTGCAACTCCATTGCTTTTGATTGTTAATTTGCTATCATCTTTTCCTGGTTTGTTTAATAGCAATGGAAGATTCAAACTATTAGCAACAGTCTCAATTTCGACCCCACACTTAGTCAACATGGATGATGGATCCTACATTCATCCTATTTGAAAATGAAACTAAATGGTTTTTTAAATTTTTATCTCAAAACCAAACCAAGTGTGACTGATAGGTTATCTTTTGGACTTTAATGGTCTGGTTTTTCAACTACTGTGGTCAGATAATCCGATATGCAGGTTTAGTGATTAAATTCTCAAAATTGAAAACTTTATTGGAGATAACCGTATGCGAAGCCCTTGGTTCCACAGGCACCAAGATTATCAGTTGTTATTTAGACACCTCTGCTTTCCTATGAAAATGGAACCATTTTATGTTGGATATTTTGACAAACAAAAACTCAACATTTCAACAGAGCTATCACAAATTATAGAAAATGGAAAATGGTGCTAATCTCAAATGTGCATTTTTTTGAATCTATGTCTTCTTTCGAAGTGTATTTTAATAGAAGCCAAACGGGTCAAGATTCTTAGTGATCCAATTTTGAACTGGTATGAGTTATTTATAGTCAGTGGCGAAGGTTGAAAAAATAGTGGTGGGGGCCGAATATTACGAGACCCAAATTTTTTTCTATGGATGGGGGCCAAAAGATCAAATCGGTTGGGGCCGGACTCAATTCATATAAAAATTACCTACGAAATCGCAAACTACCATCACTGAGCCAAAAAACAGTGGGGCTGAGGTACCCCTGGCCCCAATAATCCTTTGCCACTGTCTTTAGTGGACCAAATTTATAAAACCGACCAATTCTAAACATTAGCTAAAATGTAACGGGTCAAATGGGTCATAAGTCATAACTAATAGCAATTTGTTTATTGTGTTGCTTGATTAGAATACATTCTTAAATGAATAAATGAAGTGTATGGAGGTTTAAAGATTAATTATCTGCTAAAGGTTTTGATGAATTGTTATATGTTTTTGGCATAGTGATTGTTTTGTCTATGTAGATGTACCTTGTGATTCAGAGCTATAAAATGGGTCAAAGGAAAATAGGGAGACGTCAAAGTTAAAAGCCCAACTTTTGGTATGAACAAGTATTCTTTTCCGTTATAGAAAACATTTGTCTCAGTAGTGTTCAAAAATACACTATTTCGCTATCTTTTTTTACATTGTTCTTGCAAAGTATACATTGTATACTTGTGTATATATAAGTAGCAACTCTTATTGTTTCCTCCTTTACTTTTATGTAAGGACTCAAATTTATATGAGGAGATAAAGTTTGTGTACAATCAGCAAAAGTCACTCATATGACTGGTTGGAAATAAGGTAGTCAAGTTGGCCATCAAGATTCATGAAGGCTCATTGTGTTGCATAGGTATGTGTCTTTCTATGATCTGACTTTTAGAAATATACATTTATCTACTTCAAGTTCATATTAATTACTTGATGTTAAATGAGAATTTTCTCAAAGGAGAATTTCTTTTACTTAATTATATTTACACATTGCCAAGGCTGAGGCCGTCTCTTAGAAATGTCAAAATGTTTTATGCCTGGGGCCACTTAAATATATAATTTTTTTCTTAAAATAAATAAATGCATATAATTGATAATTTAAAAAAAAAGTTCAAGCCCTTAGGGGCGTCGGGCCTGGGACTATTGCCCTCCTTGCCCACTCTCAGGGCATGTACTTTACAAATCAGATGTTTTTAACATTGCTTAAATGAATATAGTCATAATAGTCACAAAATCAATTGTGTATGTGTTTTTTTTATACTAAAAATATTTACTTTTTATGACGCAGGTTATATCTGCTTAGATTATGTCATTGCCTATAGATCATATCAGCCTTTATAAAGTTGTATACCATCTCTTATTATTATTATTATTATTATTATTTTTATGTCAAGTCTTATGTTCATACTTAATTGCTTTTCATGAATTGATACGTTGTATCACCCGCAGCAACGCGCGGGCATTTCCACTAGTATAAACAGAGGCGGAGTTAGGGGGGGACTGAGGGGTATCAAGCCCCTCCCCCCAATGGCCCAAATTTGTTAAGTTTTTAAGGTAAAAATTCGATAAAATTGTATCAAGCCCCCCTGTTTTTAAGGTTAAAATTCAATAAAATTGTATCAAGCCCCCCTTAACGCTCACTCCAATAATCTAAGTCCCCCTTATCATGAAATCCTGGCTCCGTCTCTGTATATAAATGACTATAATCTATTAGTGATCGACAATTCGGTAGGGTACCTGTTAAAGTCATGCCATTCACGTAACTAAATGTAATCCATTGCTTTCCTTTTGGAATGACCGCATGATCCTTGGGACCTGTCAAAATCGCATCGATTTCTAACCTCGATTCGTGCTTTGCAAGGTCCACGAAACTCGAATGAGTTCAAACAATTATAAGACCGAGGCATGTGCCACGATGATGTTGAGAAATATGTTAGTGCGGCATAACACGAGGAGGCATAATGACCTGTAGTGCGGCATAACTGACAGTGAGGAGGTCGACGAGTACCACGACCTCTGGTAGAAGAGCCCCGAGAGTAATTACCCCTGGAAGAAGATCCACGGCCCTGGCTAGGCGTTGAAGAATCACGTCGATTCTGAACGTGAAACGCTGCCGGAGGTGTAACAGTACCATGAAGTGACTGGAGAAACATCTCGTGACTTTCGGCTTGAGCGACAAGATCACGAAACAAAGGGGCAGGTTTAGTAGCCCGTAACGCAGTCGAGAAAACCTCATAGGAGGGCCCGAGACCACACAAAAACCAATGCAGTTTATCAATCTCAGCCACTGGATGCCCAATTGCTGCAAGTTGCTCACATATATTTCGAAATTTGCGAGAAAAATCAGTAACAGTGGAAGTACCTTTCGAAAGCTGTTGAAGAGAGTCTCTGAGAGATTGAACTCGTTCCACAGAAGCATTGCTATAGGCTTGTTCAAGGGCTGTCCAGATCTGCTGAGCAGTAGTCAGACCCAACACTTCTGCAGCAGCCTCCTCGGTTAAAGAAGACAGCAGCAGGAGAGCAGCCTTCTGATCGTCAGTGGACCAGATGAGATAGGCCGGGTTACTGGTGGTTTTGTTATCGGAAGTTAAAGATTCCGGTGGAGGTGTGGTACCATCGATGTGACTGGTAAGTTTATGGAGGGCGAGTAGCAGCCGGGTATGATTACGCCACACAAGGTAATTAGAGGAGGAGAGTTTAGTAGGGGAAAGATGAGGGACAGCAGAGGAGCCGGAAAAGGAGGCAGGGTCAGCGGCGGCCATGGCTGAACAGGGATTAGGTCACAGGAAGGAAAGAGATGAAAAGAATAAAAGAAAGGGGGAAGAATATTGAGGGTAAATATTAGGCTGATACCATGTGATAAAATAAAAATCAACCTCAATACCTTATGAGGTGATTGAGAGCTCTATTTATAAAAAGAGTATTACAAATATAAGGAAATACAATAATACATAATAATTACATTGATTTCAATCTATTCCATTTATAGTTAGTATAACCTGTAAACTCAAGTTTGGACATGAGACCGTGGCGAACAACATCAATAATGTGCTACATGTATTCATTTTGCTGATATCCAGTTTCTATAATTTTTCATGTATAGAACTCGGTTAATGAATATTGGATGCGGTTGTATATGAACTACGGGTGTTCACGGTTTGGTATCGACCTGTGAAACCGCCCAAACCGACGTTTCCTTACTTAACTTTCGGTCAATTTTAATATTTTCAAACCGTAGTAAAGAGTTCGTTTACAGTTTATAACGAAAACCAACTGTATAAAACCAGACAGACTGTAAAGATTTATTATATTTTTTATAAATATTTGCATATTATATACTAGGTTAGAGTCCCGTGGGTACCCACGGTACATCCCCAAGTAAAATGACAATTTAATAAGATTGTACTACGAAAGTTTTATTTGTTGAAAAGTTACGCAAATAAAATATATGGATTGAACAGTTCAACTCGTTAACCCACCAACACGACACGATTGAACAAAAGTGAAATAACTTTATCACATTTAACATGAAGCACTCGTGAACAAATGTTAGCACACGAATTGCGTTTATAATAGTAACTAAACTGTAACAAATGTTAAGGAATCAAATTACATAAGAAATAACAATGTGAGATCAATTACAAACACATATACGAAATAAAAAATCTGTTGAATAAGCCTTTCCTATACTGGCCTTTTTACTCTCCAATCACAAACTTCAGGCCTATGCAAATCTGCAATCAAATAAAAGTTGGCTTGTTAGCACACAAATTGCATTTATATGGTGGAAAATATAAGAAAGCCTAATCAACAAAGTTTGTTTACCATAAGTAAGAGCGCTTTTGTGTTGGAAACAGCATAATAAGTAAAGAAACCATCATCATTCAAATATATTTCAATTTCAAAACAAAACTTAGCATCTAAATATGTATGTTTACCAATTGCATTTGACTAAAATTTGATCTGGTGGTATTAAAAAAACATAGCTAGAAAAACAACTTGGCATTCAAGATGTATAAGTAGAAATTTTATGGGGAATAAATTCTTTCTACTTTGTATCCATTGTAAGAAACTATTTTTTGACCCGTCACGCGTTGTAGCGGCACGCGATGGGGATAAACGTGTGAAAATAAATTGCAGCCAGCGTTATCAATATAAAACGAAGAATACATGTATATGTTTATAGGTAATTGAAATACTAACTAAATAGAAGAAGTAAATGCACCTGGCAAATGTAATGGAGCTTCAATTGAATGGGTAATCCCGCTGTCTCAATCGTACGACTCCAGCATTAGCCGCTACCATCAAACAAATTAATCCTGGACATCCAAACATAGACTTCTAGAACATGGTAAATAATAACTTTCTTGTTTTTGACTAAACACCTAAATTTTTATAAACTAAAACAAACAAAAATGGAGTTCATATATCAAGCAAACATTGACTATATTATTTAAATGACTTGCTAAACAAAATCCCTTCTGGAGTCTATTTGAAAAGTGAAAAACTAGGGGTGTAAATGACACGTAGCGGCTCGTGATCGGCTCGGGATCGACTCGGTAAAAAGCTCGAACGAGCCGAGCCTTAACGAGCCCGAGCCCGAGCCCGAGCCTGAAATATGGCTCGTTTAGTTATCGAGCCCGAGCTCGAGCCCTAGATACAAAGCTCGATTGGGCTCGCGAGCCTAATAGAGCCTTAACGAGCTAGAGCCCGAACCCGAGCCCGAGCCTAAGTTACAGCCGAGCCTAAGTTATAGCCTTAACGATTGGGCTCGCGAGCCTAAGTTATAGCCGAGCTTTTGCGAGCTCGAGCCGAGCTTTTGAGCTCGTTTGAGATTCTGAAATCACCTCGAGCCGAGCCGAGCCGAGCTCGAGCTTTGGATTCTGCTAGCGAGCCGAGCTCGAGCTCAAGATTGTAGGCTCGAACCGAGCCGAGCTCGAGCTCGAGCTTCACAAAACCTTAACGAGCCCGAGCCGAGCCCAGTCAGGCTCGGGCTCGGCTCGGCTCGTTTACACCCCTATGAAAAACTCATTTACAAATAGACGGAGATAGGCGTATCTACTCGACCTTGCTAGACTACTCTATTGCAGGTCCCATAGCAGAAGCAAGGCCACTTAAAGAGGTCAGCGTAGCCATGATTAAGTTTTTGTTGCTGTAATATAATCGAGCTTTAAGAGCCCTGTTCCACTGAAATATTGACAAAAAAGTGTAAAAGATAAACAATAGACCTTTATCTACATATAAAATACTGCAAAACAATGAAACTAAGAAAATGCAAATTAAAAACCTGTATCAAGAATCAACAATTAAAATATCCTGTGATTGAAACAAATAACGCCATACATGAACAATAAACCTTACGAAAATAAATGACTTAAACAATAAGTTAGTTTGTTTTCCTAATTATAACAGAAAAAGATTAAAAAATATGCTCAATATGCGAATAACACACCTGGATATAAATGTCACACACACACTTTCCGATACTTCTCGAAGTAGGACCATCTTTGATCCCTAGTTCTGCAAACAGGAAGGATTTGTCATGATTACAGAGAAATAAGTTACTACAATGCAAAGTAACTGAAATCAAGTTATATGATTTTCTTGCAAATATAGGTGTTATGAAGAGAAAAAAGGCCTCTACCTTGCAAATTGATAATTTCCAGTTGGTGGAGTTCCGGCCATTTACAACTCTGACCTATAAAAGGTAAATATTACAGCAAGCTAACAATCGAGTAATGAATAATCAACCACAGACAACTCTCCATAAACAATTCATCAGCCTAGATTAGTCGATGCCACTTGACGATAGCATAAATCAACCTCGTTTTCAATATACTCATTTAACAAAACGCAACTTAAAAGTGCAGCTGCACTGGCAGAGTGTAAGCTAATTTATTATAACATTGTTATTATAGTTATTTACTATAAGTTAATATATATTATAGTTATTTATGTTGTTTTAACTTTATAAATTGCACTCGATATTGCAGCATCTACTTATGAGTTAAAGCAACAGAAATAACTATAATAACAGGGTCGGTATTGAGCAATGTTAAAGGCAAACATGGCAACACCGAGCAAACATCCTTTCTTACATGTTAGGGCACCTAACAAAAGATATAAACAACAAAAATTAGCTGAACATACTCTAAAACTGTTCTTTTCAACCACATATGCCACAATCAAAATCTTACTAATCTTTTATTGGTCAACTTAAACTGAAATCAAATAGGCAAATAGCAATAAGGTAATAACATACATAAAAAAATTAATCATGTTTATGAATCATACCACGTTGTCATTCAAGGTTAGGTATTGTATCCTCCAACTTCTCCCAATGAACCCGACACAAGCACACATTTACATAATAATATATTTAATTCTAATTCTAAGGGAATATATTAGAATTCTTGTAAGCTACCTTAACCTGGTACTCCTTTTAAGTCCTATGATATTGCCTTGCATCCAAACCATGTGTAGAGGAACTATCACCATCTGAATCTACAATTCTACATGGAGCTAAACAAAACAATGAAACAATTTCAACTGGTTTAACTAACTAACAAATAAATAAATAAATCAAACCATCATACTTATAAGATGACTACAAAAAGATCTGCATTGTTCTTTTTTGATGCCTGAATGGTCTGAACATGAACCAAAGAATGCTTACTTGTTGTTTAGGCGGATGCGAGCAACCAACATTTTGTCCGAAAGCCGGTTGAATACCATTGCTATTAGATTGAAAATACCAAAACAAACCTTAATGATCTCCGTTTTTATTGATATGCAAATTAAAGATCTCATCCGGTTCATATATTTCTAATCTGCACAGTTTTAAATTAGTAACCAAATTAGAAATAAAGCCAACAACCTTTTAAATAAAAAACAGAAGTTAACAGCCTTTTATGTAACAAATTTAAAAAAAAACAATAGCTTGTAGCATGAAGAGAACAAATAATCAACTTATGGGTTCCTTAAATTGAAAAATGAAGCTGCTACTTCGAATAAGTGAATGATCTGCTACATGTTAATATATATTGTTATTGAAATGAAAAAAAATGAGACAAAAACCTGGACTAAAAGTGCTTTGAGTCAACCAAACCCATATCGTTTTAACGGGTATAGAAAAGTATATGTTTTGACCCGTCTAGTACCTTTACATAGTACGTTAAAGCCTTTGTAAATTAATATATGTGTATGTGTGTAACTGACCCGTATAGTAGCATTGAATATGTACCAACAGGAAGTTTAATATCTAGCAACACATGGTCGTGCAAAGCACTATTGATAGGTATTCCGTGCAAAAATCGAACCGACCTACACGCACACAATCTCCAACACGGCAAACAACATATCACTCACAAAATAACCTAACAACAACAGTGATAAAAGGGAAGTAAAACCCAACACAACAGCCAGAAACAATCCTAAGTAAACAAAAAAAAATATTTCTTTTACCAATGATAGCACAACCCCAAAACAAACATCTGAAAACAAATCGGTGAACGGTAAAAAAAAATGGCGAGGCAGACCAGGCCACAAATAAAACAACATAACCGTGCCAGGTTTGAACAAAATAAAGCGTCAATAAAAACGGGTGCACACAACCGCTGCAATTGCAACACGCAATGAAATCATGTTGTTAATGACAACACCAACAACCTCATGACCGGCAAAAATTTTAAAATAAAACCACTTATAAACGCAAAGCCGACCAAGCCACAAAGGAAACAACATTATGGGGTTGTGTTATCATTGGTATCCAAATGATGACATCCAAATGAAATGCTTGAATAGCAAAGAAAACTACCTATATGTTGGCATCCAAATGAGCTCTTGCAATCAATTCTGGATTTTAAACATATCACAAAATAACCATGATAATCTGTTAAACAGAACAAAATTTCAGCACTATTGTTTGGAATGAGAAACACAATAATAACATACCATGAAATCAAATTAATAAATGCAGAGACAAATGAACAAACACAAGCTTTAATTAAATCGAAAACCAAAAGGTAAGAAACATGCCTTGAAGACCATCCAAATCTGAGAAATAAATAGCAAAACAACAATTATTTCTAAAGAAAAACCTTATATCAAACTATTAATAACCTAAAATGCATTATACAAACTATAATCAGTATTCAATCATATCATGTAACGTGCTTCTTTAAAGGTGCAAAAGTAAATATTGTAAAACACATATCAAATACATAATCTTTTATATTGTATAAAACACATATCACATACATCCGTTGATGTATTTGAAAATCGGATTAATGACAAAAAAAATTAAAAAACAGATCTGGAAAATATCTTTATGTAATACACTTTAGATTTAGGGTTTTGATTCCATAAATCTTGTAAAACACATAACAAATACATCAATGCTTAATAATCAAGAACAAAAAGATATTTACACAGTTTAGTGACAGATATGAACAGTAAATCCAATGGGAAAGAGAACAGAAACAGATCTAAAGAGTTTGATTATAAAAAACGAATATTTTATTTTCATACCACTCTTTCCATAACATTATAAGTTCAGATACAATGAATCTTGGCTAATTCAAATCTTGGTCAACATCCATTATATCCACATTAAATAATATCATTAAATTCCATATCCCATAAATTGGAAGTTTCAAATCATTCCATATAATCAAAGGCTTGAAAATAGGAAAGATTATATTTCTTTTAAAAAATTTCAACAACTTTCCGTTTTCATCTAAATCCAATTGGGTGCACCCACATGATAGCAATTGTGACCCAGAATTATTAGACGTTGGCTTAATCGGGTCAAAGAAAATCAAATGGGTCGGATTCGACAAACATGTTGAGATGAACTTGGGCCCATGCTGGTGTTTGAAAGGAATTCATGCAACAATCCTTTTTCTAAACGTCAGCTAACATCAACAAATAATTTACATGCAAGCCACGTTCTCATGTTCATTTAAATAGTCTAGCACTTTATTTCTTTAAGTTTAATTTCCATGCTTTAATTAGTTGTATTCTCTGCATTATGACTAGTATTTTAATTCCCACTCTCCTAAATAATAGGATGTAGTTGTGGTCAGTTATTTTCTCTTTCTTTATGTATTGAACATCGATAATAATGAGCAGTTAGGGTGTTTTGAGTATGAGAATGTTCTCTTTAGTTAGTTTATCTCAATGGATTTTGAGTTAAATTGATTGTGTCTATGCTAGCTCAATTGTGGCATATTGAGTGGTGATCTTAGACCCGAATTCATAACCGGAGTGGTGATTTCTGTATCTTCGGGAGTGATTCGCAGCCCTACCGTTTCGTTTGGTGGTGAATCTGTATCCAAGCGAGCCGTTAGATCTATCCTTTATTTTACCGTTTTATTTGAACCGGTGATTCGGGATTACATTCCTATCATTTGGTATCAGAGCCGAACGATTCATCGTTTGACTCTATTTCCTGTTTTACCTTCTATCTTTCAAAAAAAAAAAAAAAAAAAACTCTACTGTTGAATCCTTTGCTCTCTACAAATCAGTTTGTATGGATATAAGAAAAGGCAAGGAACATAAGATGGACTTGCAGGCTAGAGTTGAAGCCATAGCACAACAAAATCAAGAATGGAAACTACAACTGCAGTCTATGCAAAACCAAATAAAGAAACTTCGTCAAGAGATCCTTGGGGATGAACGGCCCAACTCCAGATCTGTGAAGCCAAGGCGAAAGCTTCCCAAGTATGTATTTACTTATCTTGACATGTTAAAGAAAAGAACACCCACGTACAAAGATCCTGATGAGATTGTCGTCTCCGCTTTTTTTGATACAAATGAACTTTCGAAAGGAAAGGTAATACTTGATCAAGACAAGGAACCCGCTGAGTCTGAACAAGACGAAGGGCCTGTATACGATGAAGATGGAACTGAGCCCGATTGTGAAGAGTGTTTGTTTGTAGGAGAAGGTCTTCGCGAGAGCATAGTTCAAGAGGAAGAACCAAAAGATGAAAATATTGTCGATCATGACAAAAAACCGGAAACGATTGGACTTGATGAAGACAAAGCACAAACACTTATAAATCTTTGAGTGGGTTAACACCTGGTACGGGTAAGATTGTGCTTACCAAAGTTTTTAAAACTAATTGTTTTTCTTATCTTGATGAAGCTTTAGTTAGGATAATAATGGGTGCAATTAAAGTGGTTGTTCCAACGTTCATCTTCAACCTCAAGTTGTTGGTTGTAACCCATCTTTTGACCAAACCAATACTTGAGTTCTATGTGCATGTCTTTCCACCAGAAATACCACCGGAACCGCCACCAATGCGAGTTATACAACATAAGACAAACTTTGTGAAATTTGAAGCCGGTAGCATTCAAAGTTTGAGGACAAACTTTTTCGAAGACGGAGAGAATGATAGCAATTGTGACCCAGAATTATTAGACGTTGGCTTAATCGGGTCAAAGAAAATCAAATGGGTCGGATTCGACAAACATGTTGAGATGAACTTGGGCCCATGCTGGTGTTTGAAAGGAATTCATGCAACAATCCTTTTTCTAAACGTCAGCTAACATCAACAAATAATTTACATGCAAGCCACGTTCTCATGTTCATTTAAATAGTCTAGCACTTTATTTCTTTAAGTTTAATTTCCATGCTTTAATTAGTTGTATTCTCTGCATTATGACTAGTATTTTAATTCCCACTCTCCTAAATAATAGGATGTAGTTGTGGTCAGTTATTTTCTCTTTCTTTATGTATTGAACATCGATAATAATGAGCAGTTAGTGTGTTTTGAGTATGAGAATGTTCTCTTTAGTTAGTTTATCTCAATGGATTTTGAGTTAAATTGATTGTGTCTATGCTAGCTCAATTGTGGCATATTGAGTGGTGATCTTAGACCCGAATTCATAACCGGAGTGGTGATTTCTGTATCTTCGGGAGTGATTCGCAGCCCTACCGTTTCGTTTGGTGGTGAATCTGTATCCAAGCGAGCCGTTAGATCTATCCTTTATTTTACCGTTTTATTTGAACCGGTGATTCGGGATTACATTCCTATCACCACACCTAAGATCCATGATCCATCCAATCACCAACAAATTAAAAGATTTCCACTAAAAACATTCTCTCAAGAATATGAAGATCCAATTATATTAAATCCCCAAGAACAATTAAGAACAATTGATGAACATTCTTGAACCCTTTAAACAATCTTAGCCGAATAAGAACTTATGAGCATGAACGAAAAAAAATATGAGATGATTAACCAAAGCTTAGCAGAATACGATGGCGGATTTTGGGTTCGGTCTAATGCTTAGAAATAGCTACGAACCTTCAAATCGATTAGAGAATCATAATCAAACATGAATCATAATCGGCACTCTAATCACCAACCAAACCAAACAATCGGCTTTAAACTCAATCAACAAACAATAAAGGACCCATTGAACATGACATCCCATCCTATACAACTAAGTTAATGACAAATACACGATCATACCTTGGAGTTCAACATGATACCAATCAATGGCCAATAGTTTCCAGCCGTAGGGTGTGCACACCATGCACACAGGATCTTGTAGATAATAATCGAGGAAAAATCCATACTAATCACTACCCGTATCATCTACCAATAATCAATCCGATATTAATCAATCAATATGAACATGTTCGGTCTCTCCATCATAAAATAAAATCGATTAAAGAGAAGTTCATAACCGAAAATTAACATACTACCTTGCAAATTCCGGAGTTTGATCGAACCCAAAATGCAAATGATCTTCGATTAAACATCAGTTCCCTCTCTCTCTCTAGTCATTAATTCACTCACGTTCAAAAAAGCCTTCAGAATCCATTCTTGTCTGACCAATCACGACTTAGAACAAATAGAACTATCCACATGAAGCCGGAAGATTTCTCAATACATCTCTTTATACGCATCATTATCTTGAAACGAATATTTGTGAAAATCAGTAAACGATTTGCTGTAAACAATTTGCAAATAAGAAAGGGTTTTCTTAGAATGCGAAGTTGTGATTAATAATAAAATCAAAACCACACCAGAGCTGATTAAAATCATGAACTTCAAAGGCTATATTGGATCGATGAAAACGAAATCGAATAGAAGCATAATCGATGAAAACGAAATCGAATAGAAGGTTACCTGAGTTGGATGATAAGAATAGTTGGAGATGATGGGGGGTTAGGGTTTGTGTTGAAGGAGAATGAATGATGAATGGAAAGTTTATATTGGATCTTCACGAAGCGAAAAAAAAAAGACTTTATATGCGGATAAACGGGTAGTGCAACCGGGTTATGGATCGGGTTTTAGAAACCATACCCAAGTTAAATGGGTTGAAAATGCTGAGGTGGACACCCTAGAATGGTGACACCTCACCCCTAGATACTCCTTTATTATATGTATAGATATGGATGTCTATAAATAAAATAAAATTTGTTTTCACCTATAACTAAATTAATGTAAATAAAAGTGGGCTAACTCATTTGCACATTACTATATATTTCATTACACTAAGTTAATTCATTATGTAAGTTTTTTAATTTCAAATCCAACCTTTGTATTAATGTATGGGTATATTTTTTTGATGTATTTGCTAATTTAAACGATCTTTTAAACTATTTTGGATTATTAATTATTGTAAAAAGCTTGTTTATGTTTAATGAAACTTGGAGTTGTGGATAACTCTTTTTCTCTTTTGCAAATTTGAGACATCTTGTATAAAGACTCAACGAGCCCAAACCGCGAAACCAAACCGTTACTAACTGTTTGGTTCGGTTCGGGTTAAAATTTCTATGTTTGGTTTCATTTGACCTAAAAATCGTGAAAACCGAACCATGAACGCCCCTAAATTATGAACCCCATACCCTATTATTTTGTGTCAATATTAAATCACGTGGTATTTGTAGTAGTGGTATAAGGAAATACAAATATTCCAAATGTGGTTAAAATTTCAAATGACTCAGACTACTAGGTGTGGAGGAGGCCCATAATCTATGATGGTCCTCCACCTCAGCTGTCACGTCAGCATGGGGTAGGAGCATTCATGAGATGATGGTCTTAGGGGTGTGGAGAGGCCCATCATAATTTAATGCTATTCTTTTTTTTTTTTGTTTTTTTATTAAATAATATTATTAATAATATAAAAAGTAAAGATGTATTTAATAAAAAACACAAAAACTTAAATAAAAAAAAGTACTCCTAAAATTTTTAAAACGTCCAACACTTAAATAAATAAAACGTACACTACAAATTAAAAAAAACAAACACTTAAATAAAAATAAAAAACAAAGCGAACACTTAAAATAAAAAAACTACGAATTATATTTTTTTGCGATGCTCTCCTTCATCTTGAGCAACACGGGACGATCTGCTTCGGGGTATTCGTTGATGTAGCCAAATATGGGATCTTTCGAAGTAGCCAAATACGCCTTCGCTAAAGCTTCTTCTTCTATTTTCGTCCATGGGAGTTTTTTGGACGACCCTTCTTCTTTATCTTGACCTTGCTTTTTTTTTTCCTTTCCCCTTCGAACGTTCGACTTGTGTTTCGGGCACAACCTCCTCCACCTCATCTTTTTCTTCATCTTCGGGTTCAAAAATGGGTTGTGGTTGTTGTGACGTTTGTGTTTGGAGAGATGGATGGAATGGCGGAGTTTGCAAAAGTTGGGTTAAAAGATTGAGGGTTATGGTGCATTGCATATGACTAAATTGGTTAAAAGTAGTGGGGCTTTGGTGCATTTGGGAATATTGGGAGAAAGGGTTGGGACTTGTTGGAAACCCGAAAATGTAGCCCAAGTTGGATCAATTGGCATCGTGTAACCCGGTGTCGTGAACGGGTTTGGAGTCGGGTTGTTTTGATTACGTTGTGGTGTTTGATTCAGGTTTGGGTTGTTTTGGAAGGGATCCATTGCAAAATATATAAAATATGAATATATAAAGTATTATAAAAGTAGTGGTTGATTGTGGTGGAAAATGGGTTATTTGTTGGGTTTATATAGGATTTAAAAAAAAGTGTTTTTTTTTAAAAACGGTCGAATCCCCTCAAACGGTCCAATCCAACGGTACACTCCAACGTTCCTTTCTCAAATTGTGGTCCGGCATCAACGGCAATACGATGCCTCCATTGCCGCCGTAAGCCCATGCCGCCCCAGGGGGGTGGTGTAGCGAGGCCCGGCAACACAATGCCTCCCCTATGCGCCCCCCACACCAACCAGTCTCACAACACACAAACATAAACATAATCACAAACAGAAACGCACGATCTCTCTCTCCCCCCCCTCTCTCTCTCTCTCTTTCTCTCTCTCTCCCTCTCCCTCTCTCTCTGTGTGTAGGGTTTGATCAAAATAATGGGCGACGAACAGCAACCTCCGTCCATAGCGAACATGCTGGAAGACACATTCGCTTTAGTAGGCCGTTACTCTTTTGTTGTAAGGCAACCTAGAGTTGTGGCCGGTTTTAGAGAGGCAGGGAAGTGGTAAATCTAGGCTAATCGAAGCACTTGTAGGCCGTATCTTTTTGCCTAATATCCCCACTTGTCGACCGCTCCTTGTTCACCTCAAACGCATTCGTGATGGCTCCATGAAGAGTACGCTGAGTTTTTGCACATTCCAGGGAGCAAGTTTTACGATTTCAATCAAATTCGCACCGAAATTCAGGTTTTATTATTATTATTATTATTATTCAATGTTATACAGATAACCCATTACAATTTTAGGATAAAAACCAGATAACAGCAAAATTAGAAATAAAAGACAAGATAAAGAAATTAGAGTTAAACCCATGAGATACAATCCTGAAGACCAAAAAGAGTTTAAATTTTCAATTTCAGAATCTTCTATATTAGAAGTTATATAATTTTCACTTTCAGTGTCTGAATTCATTATTGTTATTGTTATTGTTATTGTCATTGTTATTGTTACTACTACTATTACTACTACTATTACAGTTTGGTATCATTTCTCTCTATCTTATGTATGAAGATTTAGTTGATATGATATTATAGGTTTATTTTTTTGCATTTGTCGAATGCCTTTTTAATCATGTGTGTATGTATATATATACTAGGTGGGGTGCCCGCGCGTTGCGATGGGAAACAACATTTATAACGGTTCCGTTAAGCCATAATTAATTAACCAAAATATTTATTTTGGTGTGTTGCATAATCATTAGCGGAGCTTGAATTGCATTAACCACAATCGAAACATTCGAATCCTATGGCAAAAGTGACCAAACCTCACGGACGATTTTTGCTATTCACTCTTATCTTTACCTGTTGTTTTTGGTATGTTTTGAGAAAGAGATAATATTAAGTGTGACTTGTCGCTGTGTGCTTACGTACTTGGAATTATGTTTAACTGAACTTGACTACTTTTCTGCATTCCTTAGCCTTCACGTTCAGAATTTGTATGAGCCTAAGCCCTAAGACCATGTGTAATGGTTGGTGAATGGGTGGTGAAATTTGGTAGGTGAAAGGGGCGTTTTTCGACACGTGGCAATGTGGGGCCACTTGGTGGGTGAAAGGGGGGGTGAAATTAGAAGGGGTGTAATGGTGGGTGAAATTTGGTAGGTGAAAGGGGTGAATATATAATGGTATTAAATTTGAATTAAAAAAAGAAAAAATAATAAAAATGAAGTGGCTGCATGTGATTGGCCTATCCAAAAATTTCACCCGGTGAAATATTTCACGGGGCACCACTTCACGCCCCTTTAACCAGGAGGGGGGGCGGTGTTGGGGGGTGAAATTGCCCCTTTAGCGCCCCTTTCACCAATGACTACACATGGTCTAAGTCCCTAACCATCTCAACACTGCCGTAAAAAAAATATATATCATAATTATTATATTATAGAATTCGTGTTGGTGCAATAAAAAGCGTATGGTAGGGATGGACATTTTTTTTTACTGAATCTACCCGAATCAAAGTGAACAACATCAATACTAATACCAGTATTCGTTTTTATGATTTTCGGCTTAGGTATTAGTCGTTTTCAGTATTTTTTACACTACCGGGTAGTATACCACATTATCACACCATTATCAATACCATATTACTCATTTACAGTTTCAGTTTTTATTATATCAGTAACCAAATATATCGATGATGTTATGGAAAACAATTGACCCACACTTGGCCTGGTGTATGATACGGGCTTGTTCACATACTAAAGATTTATTCTTTATGTGGGCCGTGTATTTGTTTAATCTTGGGCTGTCATCTGGTCCGTATATGTATAGATTTTTAGGCCTAGTCCACTACACTCGTTTCTGCTTAAGACAAGAAACAGAATTTGTATGGGCCTAAAGCCCTGACCATCTCAACACAATAATATTAGGTGTTTCATATCGTTTTAGAGAGTGTTTGGGAATTGGGATTGAGTTTTAAACCAACTTATTGACTTATTGGCTTTTTCAAGCCAATAAGTCAATAAGCTGTTTATGTAACCCAAAAGCACTTAGTGTTATATAACCATTACATATACTGATATACATACAAAAAACAATTTGACTTCATTTACCCGACATAACCGATTTGCTTTGCAAGTCAAACATATACCCGCTAAACTGCTACACCATCAAATGTTTTTGGCTTCCCTTAATCTTGAAGATTGTCACAAAATAACATACGCAATTATAATATCAAAAGAAATGGTTAATTTTCACCATACAGTCAATCGAGGGAAGAGGTAAGCGTTGGCGGTTTTCAACAACTGGCTCGAAACTGTGGGATCATTAACTTGGAACTGAACTACGACACCAACATTTTGTGATTTAACTGATTTGACTTGCACTAACAGTCTAGTACCATTTTAAAACAATGCATAGGACCACATTCAATACTTCCCATATTAGCATTTGTTGACAACTTCCTAAGTAGGTATTCCTACTCTTCATTTATTCCATATTTTTCAACTTGGGTTGTTGATTATTGAATTGTTAGGTGCATCTCTTTTTTAAACTTATATCATCATTTACTCTCTATTTTAGTTATACATATGGTCACTTATTTATATAGATGCAATCCTCGGTAAGCTCAACATTTGGACAAGGATTCGACTAGAGGGATTGTAAGATTAATTATCAGGATATCACGATTTAACTTTGTTCGGTTCTTCTTCGTTTAAGTTATGTTTACAACTAGTGAACTTCTAACACATGTGGATTTGAATGACAACTTATATAACTAGTATTGCAAGTTGCAACTAACGACAATAACCGCAAACTTGGTTGTAGAATTTCTTGATAGCATGTTACTTGCATTCAATTTTAGGTTTAAAGCACAACCACAACATTTACAACAACCTATTGCAAACACAAACAACCACCAACCTCCAAATTCCCTCCCTCACCAAGGATGCAATGATCACTTATTAAGTAATACTTAATTTACATTTACACACAATCACATATACTATGTTAGAAACTAAAGTATTACACAGGTTGAATAAACGAAATAGACTATTTTTAAAACTATCTTTTTTAAATTAAAAACAGAATACAACGGGTGTAATAAAAGAGGCGGGGAAAAAGAATATTGTGCTCACAGAACTGTGACATATGTCGGAAATGGTCACTTATTTTATTACGTGTATATCATATGTATCATGTATGTATAGGGTGTGGTGGCTTGTGAGGTACATCTATGTAGCTAATATGAGGCGTGTGTATATATATTAACAATACTAATCTTTTAATTCATAAGATAATTGTATTTTGTAAAACATGATCGTGTCCACAATGTTTTAGCTATTTGTCTAAAATTTTATAGGTACTAACTTTCTTTTTGTCTAACTAAAAGAAAAGAAAAGAAAACGTCTTTACAAATGACATCTATTATTGACATGAGACATCTCTGGTTATTTAATTAGGTAGTAGATACAAATGCATGAGCATGGCCACCATATTTTTATGCTAAGTGGATCCATTGCATGTTACGAACACCTAAGTGAACTAGTTGTGGAATCTTATACATTTATTTTTTATATATATTATTGGTTCTGAAACCGATATAGTATAATACATAATCTCAGTTTTGCAAAGGTAACTTTTCTTTCTCTCACACACTACATATGGGTACTTGGTTAGTACCTACAAATGAATAAATAATTAATATATGTTCTCTAATTCAAATTATTTGTATTGTACATGCAGACATGCAGTTATAATATGTGTAGATATAATTATATAAATATTATTGAACTAAATACCAATAACGTATTACTATGAAAAACAAGTTACATATGAAAGAATAAGTTTTAAAACAAATACAACTTGTTTTACGACCAATTGGTTGTAAAGTTAAGCAATTTAGGTTTAGGTTTTGCCTTCCCACTACAAGGAACCCGGCCTTTAACGGCGACCCATGTCGCCGCTAAAGCCTCACCTTTAGCGGCGACTACACCATCAGTCGCCGCTAACGCTCACGTCGGGCATACTAAATGAAATTGCCGATTCCTTTTTGGTACTCAACACCACAAACGGTTCGGTAATTTAATCCAGCTTTTATCGATCGACATGATAATGTGACTGAAATATAATTTGGGGTTTAGGGCACGATAATTTAAATGAAACATAATATTGACATCTAAAGGGTAGGCTGCTAAACCCACTTTTTGAATACATTATCTCATGTATGAATGTGTATTACATATATGATTGTTTGTAGGGCTATTCACGAGCCGAGTAGGGATGGCAAAAAAACCCGAGCCCGAAGGGTATACCCGATACCCGACGGGTATGGGACGGGTTTTGGGATTGGAAAAAAATATTTCGCGGTATGGGACGGGTATGGTATTAGGCGATAATACCCGACCTGATTACCCGAAACTAAATACCCGTTTACCCAAAACATATACCCGCTAATTTTAAGTTTTATATATATTTTTCTTCACTTAGTGTTCATTTTAATAGATTCATTACTGAAAAATTTATAGCTTAATGACATTATTATTTATATTTATATGCTACAAAATATAAAAATATTTCTTGAGATACATATTATAATATATATGTTTATTCTAAATATTTCATTTCATATATTAGTATGGTGATGATCATACGTATGTTATTTATTACAATTTAATATATTATAGATTTCTAAAACATAAAACACCAAAAAAGTAAAAATATATATGCTCTATACCCGACGGGTAATGGGGAAGGGTATGGGATGACTCATCCCGGATGAGATTTTATAACCGGGTATGGGTATGGTATTAGCCAAACCGGACCCATACCCGACCGTTGCCATCCATAGAGCGAGCCGAAATGAGCGGATCTTTGTTCGTGTTTGGCTCATTTACAAACCAAACCGAGCCGATCGGCTCGTTTACAATCAATCCGGAAACCGAGCGAGCATTGTTTGAGCGCACATTTTTTCGGGTGTGAGCATCGAGCGAGCGATGAGCGGCGAGTGTTTTCGGACAACCATAAATTTGGGATGTTTCCTCTAATATTCTCGCTGCTAGTGATGACTGAGGTTCGACCGTTCGAGAATGAGGCTCTAGTTGAGACTAGTGAGGTGATGGGCATATATTACAAATAACGATTGTCGCATGGTGGAGTAGGTTGATGGTGGACAACTAATGGGAATAGGAAGTCAAGCATGTTTTTCATGACTTAGGGTTTTACAATTAAACTTAGTGTTAAGTTATCATTGGGTTGATTGGGCCAATAACTATAAATACAATTGTATATATACATATATTAAGCCAAACCCAAATAGAGTGACATGTATAAAACTATAAATTAATTGCAATTAATGTACGTATGTATATATATTATAGTTAATGAAAATTATATCGAGCTGAACCAAGCCGAGCGGACCTTTGCTCATGCTTGGCTCGTTTACAAATCAACTTACTTACATATACTCATATATATACACTTACCCACATACATACTTACTTACATAGACTCACCAATGGGCTTATAGCCTAGTGGTACCCACTACCAATGATAAGTGTTGGGCATAAGAGGAGACAAGTTCGAATCTTGTGGGCAGCACTTTGAGGTATTTTGCCGGGATCATAACCCTTGTGGGGTGGGATGATCGGTATCCAATATGGATACCAGGGGCCAGAGGGTCTCCTCCACATACCCTTTTTTTTACATAGACTCATATATACACACATAATATTTTTTTTAAATGTACACACATAATATATACATAATATATTTTATAAAAAATTACACATAATTATTATATTTTTTTTAAATCTACATACATAATTATTTTTAAAAAAAATATAGATACATACTTACTTACATATATTTTTTTTTAAATATTTATACATTATATATTTTTTGAAAAATATACATATGTACTTACATATATCTTTTTTTAAAATATATATCCATAATATTTTTTTTAAATAAAAATACACACTTTAATATAAATATACATACCTATATACACACATACAAACCTTAATACTAACAATATAAAGCATAAATAATAAAAAAAACACAAATAGCGGCGACTAACGGTAAAGATGATGAATCTCCGGCAACGAGAGGTTGTAAATCGGGCCTTTAAATTATCAATATATTACAAAAAAATGTTAACAATTTATATACAAAAAAACAAACCATACAAATATTTAAAGAGGAGCAGACCTCACCTAATGTCATTTGTCAATCAAGGGGTGCCAAGACTTAACTGATGTCATTTGTCACTCAAGATGTGGGAGGCCCTAATCTAATACCGTATCACACACTATGTTTTCGTTTATTATATATATGTAGATTTATAAACAATCATTAATTTAGAAGTAACTAGCAGTTAAGTTAATGAGAATACAAACACTGTGGATAGTTTGAATGAGAAGAAAAAGAACAAATTTAAACAAATAGGAATCCTCAATATAATAATTGTACTTAATGTTAAACAAATGATTAGTTTTTTGTAACCCCCTTAAACTAGTTAAATTAATGAAACTCATAATTCAAATTTCAAAATATATTCTTCCATATCAATCCTAATTTATAGTGAAGGATAATTTCGATATATGTCGGACAAATATAGGTTGAATTTCTATATGTTAGGATTAACGTATGATAATCTTGATATGTGTAGGATAAACGAATGATAATTTCGATATATGTAAGATGAATTTTCATATGTGTAGGAAAAAATTTGATAATATGTAGGATTAAAGTATTAATCACTAATTAGTTAAAGATATAATAATTTATGTAATATGAATTAAAGTATTTAATGTTTCATTTCTTCTTTTTTTTTTTTTTACATTAAGCTCTTCTCATTTCATCCTCCACTACAAACACTAACCTTTGACAACATTTTAGAAAATAGACGAAAAAATGCATGTGTTTACAAGAGAAACGACAAAAAGCGACTGAAATGAAAAAACACAAATCATTAATTTTCAGTTACACTGTTATACACATTAAAACATACAAATTATTTTCCTTCATATTTCATGTACATAGGAAAGCGTTTATTTATTTCACGTGCGTTGTCAACAAACTAACTTATAATGTCTCCATCAAGGGACTCGTAGGTAGGGGGTGGCGATTTCTTGGGTGATGAACACGTAAATTGTTAGACTAGAGGGAGTGGAGGGGCGGGAAAAGGGGGGGGGGGGGGGGGTGAAGCGTCATGTGGCACTTGTGGGACCCATGTGGGGAGGGAGGGAAATTGTGGGGAGTGGAAGGGGCGAAAGGAATAATATTATATTGTGTTAAAGTTAAATAAAAAAATCAGCCAATGAAAAGATGCCACCTCACCATCCCTCTCCCCCTCCGCCCCGGCAAGAACTCCCCGCCTCCCCTCCCCGCCCCTCCTCTCCCGCCCCTAGGGGGCGGTGTTCCCGCCTGGGAAAGCATCCCCGCCCCTCCTCTCCCGTCCCACTCCCTTGAGTCTTAGGGGCTGTTTGGTAGCCTCTTAATGAGGCTCTTAACCATTCAGTGCTAAATGATTCAGTATTTAGCGCGTTTGTTTCAGCCTCTGAATGGAATGGTTAAGGCTGAATCATTAAGATTTGGGATGTTGCTGAACCATTAAGCACTGAATCATTAAGCACTGAACTAGGCTGAACCTTAATGAAACTCTCATACCAATGTGAGACAAGAAAAACTAACCATTAAGAGGTCCGACTTAATGATTCAGCACTTAACCATACAGACCTCTTAACCATTCAGACCTCTTAATAATTCAGCACTTAATCAACCAAACAGCCCCTTAGTGTGTGATCTAGTTTGTGTTGTGTGACTTGGTCTAGTTTAATGTGTGTATGTGTTTTATTTAGGCTATGCTTTCATGACTTGATGTATTATTATTATTATTATTATTATTATTATTATTATTATTATTATTATTATTATTATTATTATTATTATTATTATTATTATTAATAATGCGTGCTTTTTGGGTTTTTTCTTTTTATTAAAAACTAGAACTAAGCCACCCGCGTTGTGGTGAGGGGAGTGAAACCGTGCTAAGTAGAATCAATGTCACACCGTAGCAGCGACCACAAACACAGAAAAAGCTTGTAAAACAATAAAGTGAAATGAAAAAAGATAAATAGAACAAAAAGTAGACGTAAAAATGTTGAACCATGCATGCCCATTACGACGAGTTACCACACGGAAATTAGACCGAAACAAAACACAACATGACCGTTAAACAGGAAAAATATAGAGGTAAAATGTTGAATCACATACGCACGTTGAGGCGTGTTAACTTGAAAAATTAGACCAAAATATAAAACGAAAAATTTATAAAGATGAAAGCTTATGGGACAAAAGTTGAAAGTGAAAAAAGTGTTGATGTTAAATGTAAAAGATAAAACTATTAGGGATAAAAGTTTTAAAAAATAAAGAGAATGAAATGAAAAAAACAAAGTAAGGTACAACCTATAAAGCATGAGGTACAAAACACAATTACTACACTATGTACAACACCACACAACTATGTACAACCACAATAAACACAAAAAACCCACTAAACATTATGTATAACACCACTATGTATAAATAACTTGTAAATTAATACTAGTGGTGACACTATAAAATAGGACAGGGAAGAAAGAGGGTGGTTGCGACTAAAGTGTGTGGAGATATGACTTAAGACTATAAGCGGGTTGGGGCACTCCTAGGCAAGGGGTCTCGGCTACGGTTACCGTGAGACAACACTGCTGCCACTCCCTCGGCAACGTCACAAAACTTTGTAGATCTGGTACTTCTTGCCGAGAGGCAAGCACCCAAATTTATGCAATAAAACCGTTGCAAGGAGAGGAAGATTGGAACGTTGAGGCTGTTGACCGTTAGAAAAATATGAACGTTGGGGGTGTTTAAAAAAACTCCCCTAGGTCTCCAACCAGTGGAGGAAGACGATGGTCTCAGGTGGTGCTCTCTTTATGTACAAAGAGGGCTTGACGGCGGGTGGAAAGGGTGGTTGGTGGTGGTGGATGATGATTTTGGTGCGGGCGGATTTTGTGGCACCAATGCAAAGTTTTGTGATGTACTGTAGAAGCCAAGCTTCACTTTTATAAACTAGAAGTGACCACGCGCTACGCGGCGGGACAAACCAATTTTGGAAGAAAGTTAAATGGAAATGTAGACGAAAAGGTAATAATAACACTAATAAAAAAACCTAAAACTAAAATATTGAAAAAAATAAAAAAATTTCTTTAGTTTTCCCAATGTTAATCCGTTCTAGGAGGTTTGGTTTACTTGTGGCCCATCGTGGTTTCTAGCCCGTGCCGATAAAAAAGTATAATCTATAGTTGAATTTAGTCAACAATTTATAGTTTTTAAACGTTTGATAAAACAGTTAAATAACTTAATATTATTACATATCATATTAAATATTGTTATTTTAATTTAAAGAAATATAATGCATTTGATAAAGTGTTAAATACTTACTTTTATTACATATAATAAATAATGTTATTTTAATTTAAAGAATATAATATTTTTATTTTTTTGTGTTATGTCAATGGTATGATATTTAGAAATAGATAACTTTAAGTCTATTTATTTGCTCCTTAGTTATATATAATAACATAATACTATTACATATTTTGTTTTTATAAATTTCGTTAATTTTTTTCTAATTATATATGTATCTCTACTTTGCCTAGAGTGTCGCCAATGATTTTGTGATTATAAGATACTTTGAGTTCATTTTAACGTGGCAGAGCGGGAGTGATCGGGGCTAGGATACTTAGTTTGGAGTGTCTTTTCCCTCCTAAAGTGAGGAAACATGAATCACACAAATTCGAGTGTGTAATCACTCACTTGAAACTTTTAGTATATTGAATAGAGGAGTTTTATCAAATGTAGTATTTATAGATGTTTTTAGTAGTTTTATCATAGTAAAGTACATAGACAGTTCATATGGTTTGCATTTTGTACTGCACTTAGAGTTTAACTTTGCCAAAAATACATGGATGGTCCATATGATTTGCACTTGTAACACATTTAGTCCACATAACTTGGACTTATGAAACATTTAGATTTCTTGGCAACATGCAAACCACATGGACCTTCCGTATACTTTTAAAAAGCTAGAGAACAAATCTAAAATTTTGATAAACCACGTGAACCATCCAATGTGTAGTAGTTGGAGGCGCCTCCCACTAAGTTAAGGTCTTAAGTTCGAATATCGGTTCAAGCAAGTGGGCGCTTTTTAATTTTTTTTTTACCGTAATTGGGTGCAAGGTAAAACAACAAGTTGGCGGCGATGTAGTGGTTGGAAGCGCATCCCCCTAAGTAGAGTTCATAGGTTTGAAACCCGATTCTTGTCGAGATATCTCAATGTAGAACCGAATCGAACCATTACTGACCTAATTATTGTCGCGAAGCATGGACGAATTCACCTAGTTTGTATCGTAGATCCTGTGTAATCTGGTAGTATAATAGTGTTCTAGTGTAATTTGTAAATGTCAACATGGTGGATAAAAATGTGGGCCTATCAATGTAACATCTGGGCCTTTGTCTGTATGTTTGATGGTGAAGGCTGGAACAGAAGGGGGTGATTGCTGATTGGAGTGGTAGGTGGTGCAGGATACTGTTGTATATCGACCACCATCTGATTATTACCCACTTGCATAGTGTTTGACTTCATTATTGTTCCAACTCAATCTTCTTCCATCACATCTACAATATAAACAATTTTGAGTGTTAATTATTTTATTACATGTAGTTTACTAATTGTGCTTTTATGCTTTTATGACAGTTGTATATGTTATTCAACAATCAACAAAATACATTTTATTTAAAGTTTTATTTCTTGATTATTAACTAAATATATAACAATTTAATTTATTAAAACATACATGATTGGAAAAAGATGCAAAAATAACTAAGGACA
The DNA here is from genome assembly GCA_030844895.1 of Ambrosia x helenae. Taxonomy (NCBI): domain Eukaryota; kingdom Viridiplantae; phylum Streptophyta; class Magnoliopsida; order Asterales; family Asteraceae; genus Ambrosia; species Ambrosia x helenae. The sequence goes on along the minus strand of JAUTDX010003394.1, from coordinate 21,310 downwards.
TTCTATGATGGATTTAAACATTTTTAAAGATTTATAAAAAAATACAAGGGTTTATGAATTGAGGTAATTTGGCGATATTGATAAAACGCTAAAATTAATTAAAGCGTCTAAAGCGAAACAAGTCGACCGACTTGGCTAAGTTTAAGCCAATAATGGCTTAGTTAAGTTGGTAACAACAATGATGCTAGTCCTGAGGCCGGTGAGAGGTCTTGGTGAGAATCACACTTGTGGCATGAATAAAGAGGGAACTTTTTAGGAATGCTCGTTCGATCATCCGCTTGGTTTTATATGAGCCGATCGGCTCGGTTCGGTTTGTAAATGAGCCAAGCACGAGCAAAGGTACGCTCGGCTCGGTTCAGCTCGAATAAATTTTTAATTATTTAATAATAAATATACACACGATTTACAGATAAATTTATGGCTTTATATATAAGATTCTATTCGATTTGACTCGGTATATGCAAACAAAATATAACCAGCTCACTTAACTCAATAAAAAATTAACACTAGAGTCTTGACTTCTTTATGTTATTAGTTGTCCATCGCTAATTGTCGCTTGATATCACACCTACGTGACAATGCAACGACTGTTCTCTGACGTATGCTCATCACCTCTCCAGCCTCAATCTAAGCCTCATCATTGGACACTGGGATCTCAATATTAGTGTTATCATTGGACATTTCGACCTTAGTTGTCACACGACAATGAAAACATCGAAGGAAACATCCCAATTTTATGATCGTCCATATTACTCTCCGCTCGATTCTCGCTCGGCACTCGCTCGGAAAATTTGCGCTCGAAGAATGCTCGTTCGGTTTTCGGCTCGATTGTAAACGAGCCGCTCCGTGCGGTTCGGTTTGTAAACGAGCCAACCACGAGCACAGCTCCGCTCGGATCAGTTCGGCTCGTGAACAGCCCTAGTTTGAAATGCATAGGATTTGATTCGTGATTCGCCTTAAAATTTTAGTCAGAAAGTTTGTTTATGGATTTAAACACAAATAGTCAACAATGCCAAAAGAATTACCAATTCCATTTAAAACCAATTTATGACACCCTAACTAACTTTCTCACGTAAGCCAATCTTATTTAATTAGAAGAGTCCCTGGCAATTCTAATTAGGTTTTTGATTAAAATAAGAATTATAATTTTTTTTAACGGGCAACAAATCAATCTCGATCACTGACGAAGTACCCACTGAATAAAGGAGTACTTCAAAAGTAACTCGGGTCCACCAATAATTTCACACCAGTTCTCGGAGAAAACCCGACGCCCGAAGGCCACTACGGTAAAACCCGACCCACCAGCAACATTTTGGTGCCGACAGAACTCGAAATAAGAATTATAATAATCAAATTGTTTTGAGTGGCAAATATTACTCTTTTCTATCTTATAGCAATAATTCTTTCAATGCGTGACGGACTCACTTAGTAGAGGCTTCTGCTTATTAATGAAAGACATTGGGTTCAATCCCAAACAAGACGATAATTTGGTATAATTTAATAGTGGGTAGGAGTTGTACAACGTTAGCCATTCAAATTAAAAAAACACAATAAACCTTGAGTGCGCCCTTACACAAGTTTGAACTAGAGACCGTCCTTAGGATGTGTGTGGCGGTGATGGTGGTGGTGTGTGGGTGGGTGGGTGGTGGGGGGGGCGGAGGGTCTAGGGTTGGAACCATGCGGTAACATTGCCGCCACCCCCTTACGGGCAGCCTAGCAGGTACCAGCAACGGTTACTCCTTGCTGCATACTTTTGTGTGTGTTGACCTATGTTTGTGTGAGAGAAAGAGGAAGAGGTGGTGTGAAGGAATTTTAAGGGTAGTGATTCCAATGATTTTATGATGTGAGAGTAATTTAGGGCAGAAATGAGGTGGCTTTGCATGATTGATGAGTGTTAGTCAGGGGCGAAGCTTGGTTCTCAAATCGGGAGGGGCCGGACTCAAAAATTTTTATCGGTATTGGCAAATAAGCGGGGGCCGGACTCGATTTACCTACAAAAATCGTAAATTTATACCACTGCACCAAAAAACAGAGGGGGCCAGGGCCACCTCTGGCCCTCAACATCATTCGCCCTTGTTGTTAGTATACACGAGGGTAGTACCCTTCTACTCTAATAAAGGGTAGTACCCCTTCTACTCTAATAAAAGATATGTACCTCTACCAAGTACTAGCCCCATATGTACAATAATCAAATTGTTAATCATGATTTTAGAAAAGAAAAACCAGGTAACAAGTTATTTGAGTCAATTCAACCAACCAAAAATGTTTGTTTTAACAGGTTTTTTTTTCTTGTAAAATAAATTTTTCATTAAATTAAAATCAACACATTACAAGTGGACGGCTGGTAAGCGGACAACAAGTTGCGCCGCCACCCCCTTTTGGATAGCAAAACGTACTCTATTAAAAATGAAACTTTGGTCTTCGGCTGTCGAGCAATTACTATGCATCACCTTTTGCACCCTATCCAGAAACCGGATGGCTTCGGGGGCAAGGCCCCCAAGGTATCAAAAGCAAAGGGTACGAAGACATGCTGATTTTCCATGCAGGCATTTTCATGTTTAGCGACTTTCTTAGATTCGGCTTTCAATACTGCTTGCCCTGCTACAAACCCAGAATCACGAAGCCCCACCAGAGGGGACACCCCAGTGAGGTCAACACACGCATGCTTACCTTGCACCCACCCGAACACAAGGGCATCCGCTAGCCGTAAGGTGGACCGACCGTCCGTCTAGCGGGCCCGTTAGAAAATTAACTGGGGCTTCTTTCTTAGCTGAGATCTCAGCCTTTCACAAAACAACCCACAAGGCATCCCTGACTAAGTCATGTCGATATTTAACTCCCGACATTTTCTTACAATGTAGGGCGTGATCCCAAATTTGTTCAAACAAGCTTTCTTACAAATCGGGCACGACTTGTCAACCGGAAACATGGGGATTAATGGATCTGCTTTGAATAATCAAAGCTGTTTGAATCGAATGTCTTATTGCATAGACTGAACATAATTTAATTGGTTCGTTTTTTTTTAACTTTCGAGTTTTGTATGCATTTTTTCATTTACAAGATTATAATATTTTCATATGTGATACAAGTGCAATCTTATAATTAGGGTGAGAGTGTTATTAGGAATTGTAAAGGTGGCAATTAATAAAAGTGACAGCCAACTTTTCGGATATTAAAAAGGGATTAATGGATCTGCTTTGAATAATCAAAGCTGTGGACCATTATACTGCCAGCGGTATCATCCCTTTTTGCTCAAACTTTCCAAAATCTTAGATTAATATCTTTTATATTTTAATCATACAAATATTATTATTTTATTACATAAAAAATTCAATATATATACATTTAGGTCGATCAAACTTTTCTCATAATTAACCTTTTAATCATTAATTCTATTAATGTTCTAAAACATGAAACGTCATATAACTTTGTGTAAAATCAAACTATATTTTTTTTAACGGCAAACTAAATATCACCTGAACTGCAGTGGTTTAGCACTGGACAAATGACTGACCACTGGGCAGCCCAAGTCCATCAAGCCACCAATTCGAAAAAAAACATGCCGCCCGAAGGCCGACTGCAGTAAAACCCCTTAGGATCGGATTCGAACTTGAGACCAAATGGCCTCAAGCTCTTATCTTCATTTCCCCATACCACTCCACCAAATGATGGGTGAAAAATCAAACTATTTTGCTCCGTATTTAAATAAGAAACTTTTCATTATAAAGAGCAAACCCTTCTAAATTGCAAACCTAACATACTAAAAGCAAACGCTTTCCCCTGGGGTCGAAATGTTGTTATGGACGACTCGTTGAACTCTTTCAGGAACCTAATAGCTTATGAGGCCAGCGATCAAAAGTATCAAAAGCTAAGGGGACAAAAGTATGTTGGTTTTCTGCACATGCTTTAGCTTGTTTCTCATTTTTCTTCAACTCTACCTTCAACACTGCCTAACCTGCTTTTAAACTGTATAATAATATATTTTTTTTAGTATATATTTATATATTTTTAAACTTACAAGCTTCAATACATTATCCTTCCTATTTAATGTAGACACATGTATAATTATAAATTATACATGAAAATAAACCGATATCACCAGTTGCAAAGCTTGAGAATTTAAATCGAGGGGTCGGAAGTCAGCGGTCACGAGACAGTACCTATTTTTTTCTGTAGCTAAGGTTCGGGTCGGTGATTCGGGTTGAGTCAAACATTAAATACAATAAATATCAAAGTTCTAAGCATTGTTTAACAAATAATTGAACAAAGACACTAAAACATTAAAAAAGATGTACAAACGAGCCGAGCTAAGCCCGAGCTCAACAAGGCTCGACCTCGAAAAACTTATGAGAGCTCGGCTCGTTTACTATCTATTAGTTAATATTTTAAATAAAAGTAATATAAATAATAGGTTCGGAGCTCGATTAATGAAGTTCAGCTCGGGCTCGTTTAGTAAACAAGCTTAAATGAATGGGTAAATATTATTAAATATTAATAAACCTAACATTATAGGAAAGCTCGATAAGGCTCGACGAGCATGACGAGCTTCACATGCTAGGCTGAGCTCAAGCTCATTTAGTAAACAAGCTTTGTTTTAAGCTCAAGCTCGGGCTCGATAAGGCCCGCTTCGTTTTGAGCTTTTTACCAAGCCGAGCTCGAATAGTTAAGAGATAACAACTCTATCGCTTGCTCATTGAATCTACTATCCCGCTCATGTAGTTGTTGGGCTTAGGACTTTAGATTTGAGTTTTACATTTACTTTGTTTTGGTTTAAATAACTATTTATTTTTTTAATAACGGGGGTTCGAAACCGTCTATACAAAAAAAAATTCCATACGAAGACTATACACTCGGAACTTTTAAGCAAAAATTCGGAGGGGTCCCTCTCCGCCCCTTTAATGCTGCGCCTCTGGATATCCCAAACCTAACAAATTTTATTTTATTTTACTTACATTAATCCTTATATATGTCTTCAAGATATATCAAATCATCAATGCTAATTTAGTCATTGACCAACCGTAAACATTAATTGTAAAATTAAATACCATAATCTTATACTATCTTACCTTATATTATTACATAACAATATATCAACATAATTCATGCTATACACACACATACATACTACATATACACATAAATTAAATATTTTTTTTTTCTCTACTAACTTTTTTTAGTTTATACTTTCAATTCCATAATCGTAAAAATTACATTAAGATAGCATGCATGCGGGCAAGAAGTTGCGCCCCACCCCCTCTTTTTGGATTGCGAACCCTAATCTACTAAACACAAACTCCTACCCCTTGGAGTTTAGACATTGCTATGGATAACTCGTTAGACCCTGATCAGAAAACATATAGCTTCCAGTGCCAGAGAGTCAAATGTATCAAAGGCCGGGAAAAACAAAAACATGTTGATTCTCTTCACAAGTTTTAGCATACTTTTTTAAATATTAAATATTAAATATAGTAATATAATAAGATAAGATTTAGACAATAACAAATTGAGAAAATCACATATTTTTGGACTGATACTTGAATGCTAAAACACACACCCATTTTTGTTTTACGAACCCTAGTCTATTAAATATAAACCCTGCCCCTAGAGTCGAGGCATTGCTATGGGTCGTTAGACCCTGATCAAGAAACCGATAGCTTCTGATGTAGAGAGTTAAATGTATGAAACGCCAGGGGAGACGAAAACATGTTGATTCTCTTCACAAGTTTTAGCATCATTTTTAAATATTAAATATTAAATTATTAAATATAATATAATAAGATAAGATTTAGACAATAACAAGTTAAATTGAGAAAATCACATATTTTTGGACTGATACTGAATGCTATAAACAACAAACACACACACACACACCTGTATCTATATTTTTAGAGAGAGAGAAAATCACTCTAGTGAGAGAAAATCAAGAGAGAGACATATATAGAGTAAGTAGCAGAGATTAGCTTCAGTCAACGTACCCCCACCGTACCCGATCTTTCACCGGAATCCCCTGTTTCCGACCATCATATTATTATTATTATTATTATTATCATTTTCATAAACACATTTCAACAACAACAACAACAATGCCTTTGTTATTATAATTTCACACCTTATTACACACACCCATTATCTCCTTTAACCTCATACATCAATGCACATGAAGAAGAAACACAATCATACCTTTCTTCTTCTTCTTCAAACACTTCCAAGATCTTAACCATGTTTAACAATTCCCTTACCTTCTTCTTCTTTTTGTTATTATTATTATTATTCTTTAACCCAACATTCCAACAACAACAACAAGACCCATCTGGGTCGGTTAGATTTCGGGCAGAACGGGCAGCTCTGTTACAACTCCGGTCATCTTTAGGTTTAAGATCAAAAGAATGGCCTATTAAAGCAAACCCATGTGTTAATTGGGTAGGTATTTCCTGTAACAACAATGGTAGTGTTATTGGTATTAATATTTCAGGGTTTAAAAGGACTAGACTTGGTAGCCAAACACCCCAATTTGTAGTTGATTCTCTTGTTAATTTAACTAATTTAGTTTCTTTTAATGCTTCAAGGTTTTATCTTCCTGGGTCTATTCCTGTTGGTTAGGGTTTCTGGTTAATAATATTCAGGTTCTTGATCTTAGGTTTTTGTCAAATCTCTGGTAATGTTCCTGTTAGTATTGGGAACTTGTCTAATCTTGTTGAATTGTATTTATCCGATAACGCGCTCACCGGCTCTGTTCCGGATAGTTTAGGTGGATTACCGCGTCTTTCGGTTCTTGATCTGTCGAGAAATACGCTTACCGGGGTGATCCCGGAGTCGTTCGGGTCGTTAACGAACCTTTCGTCGTTGGATATGTCGTTAAACTACTTATCCGGGGTGATTCCTGAGTCGTTTGGTGGTTTAGCGAGCCTGCGGTTTTTGAATCTTTCGGGTAATAGTCTTTCGTCGTCGATACCTACGCAGTTGGGTAATGTTACTAGTTTAGTTGTTGTTGATCTTAGTTCGAATTCGTTTAGTGGGATAGTGCCGTTGGAGTTTAACAAGTTGAAGAGGTTACAACGATTAGTTGTACGAAGGAATTTGCTTACTGGGAATTTGTCGGGTGATTTGTTTTCGTCGGAAAGTAAGTTGCAGCGTTTGGTTTTGGATCATAATAACTTTACGGGCGAGCTTCCTGATGAGTTATGGTCACTTCCTAGTTTGAGTTTTGTTGACGTGTCGGTTAATAATTTCACGGGTGCTTTACCAAATCTTGATCTGAATGGTAATTTGAGTAAGTTTGCGTCTAGGGTGTTGAATCTTTCGCATAATATGTTTTATGGGAACTTGACTCGGTTTTGAGGAGGTATAATGCATCGGATTTGTCTTATAATTACTTGCAAGGCAAGGTACCGGATTACGCACGTGGCGTTGTTTCTTTAAGTCGAAACTGCCTTCAAAACACGACGACTCAGAGAACCGTTCAACAATGTGCAGCGTTTTATTCGTCAAAGGGTTTACGTTTTGATAATTTTGGGCTTCCAAACAGCACATTGCCGCCGCCTCGTGATGGCCATAAAAGCAACAAAAAGTGGATCATATTGGCCGCGGTTTTGGGTGGCGTTGGGCTTATTTTACTTCTGGCAATCATTATGTTGCTGACGGTTGTATGCTGCCGGAAAAGACCTACGAGTAGTCCAAGAGGAACAGGGGTGGTACCCGCCCCAACTGCAGCAGTGCCGGCACCTCAAGGCGCAGCGTTGGATTTATCAAACTTGGGAGACGTGTTCACTTATAAGCAGATTCTTGCAGCCACCGATGACTTTAGTTCTGCAAATCTGATAAAACATGGTCATTCGGGTGATCTTTTTAGGGGTTTTCTCGAGGGTGGCATACCGGTAGTTATTAAAAGATTTAATGTGGGGTCCGGGAAGGAAGATGGGTACATGGTGGAATTGGATTTCTTTAGCAAGGTGGCGCATTCCCGAATGGTGCCACTTTTGGGACATTGTTTGGAGAACGAAAATGCAAAGTTTCTGATCTATAAACAGATGCCAAATGGTGACCTGTCGAGTTCGTTGTACAGGATAAGTGATCAAGATGATGATAGTTTACAGTCGTTGGATTGGATTACCAGATTGAAAATTGCGTTAGGAGCTGCTGAAGCGCTTTCTTTCCTTCATCATGAATGTACTCCGCCCCTCGTTCACAGGTATAATAATTTTCTATAATGTGTTTTTTTTTTCCATCAAAACATGCATAAATGGTTAAAGCAAACAATCTGTCTCGTATAAGTTGTCTTAGATCGTCACAGATATGATCGCTAATTATGGTTCACTATTAAAATACATATCATCTTCATATATATCGTCTTAAAAGTTCAAGAGTTTACCCTTAAACACCAAAGAATATTCAATCTAGTGTATTGAATAAATAAACGGAACATTACGCATTTTGGTGATTCAGGGTAATAACGTTGTTTTTCTATTTGTTTATTCTCTGAAACAGACTATTATAAGTAATTGTTTTAATTATATACAATATAGAATGAGTACATGTGACGTTTTTGGCGTTTCTAAAGGGCAAATATAATATTATCATAATCTGGAATTAAGAAGGATATATGAAATTTTGATCTTTTGGAAGGTTATCTATGCACGTTACGAAACAGAAAAAAACGCCATTTATGCATGCTTTTAGACAAAAATACACAAGAAATCATGATATTTCGTCTTAATTAGTGGTGTATATCGTCCTGTTAAAGTTAGGCCACTTTTTTTTACTTTCCTTAAACTATGTGTTTTTGTGTTGTAAAATGAAGAGATGTTCAAGCTAGCAGTATACTTCTTGATGATAAATATGAGGTGCGGTTAGGGAGCTTAAGCGAAGTGTGTGTTCAAGAAGGGGACAGCCATTCAAGTCGGTTCACCAGGTTGCTCAGATTACCACAGTAAGTACTCAATATCTAAATACATGATTATTTTGCTTCAATATTATAATCAAGAAATTTGTCTTTATACGCCAAAAGAATTTGGTTTTTATGTTTAAGGTATGAATGATTCCAAATCAAGGCCTATAATTAGAAAATCTATGTTTAGGGTACGACCGTACGATTGCAAATCAGGGCCTATAAATAGAAGGTTTTTGTTTTTATTTGTCGTTTTGGTCCATTCGGTGGCTTGTCATTATTTGATCTATGCGTGTTATTTGATCTATGCGTGTTCTTTCTCTAGTTTAGTTGTGGTTTATACGTGATGTACGTGAAAAAATGGATATATGTCGGTTAGCTAACCCTATATAATACATATAAAGTATGCATCTTCAAAAAAACTTTCTATTAGGGTACGTTGATGATTGAGATACTACAAGTTAAAACTTGAAAAAAAGATAATCAAGATTCAAGTGCAAGCCCTTTGGTCAAAATTAGTAGGAATATCTAAGTCAAATTTTAGATGTATGATTTTGACTTTTGTTGTCAAACTTTGGTGGTTTTGTTGGATTTTCGATACCAAATACAGTTATTACTTGAATTTCAAGAACGCTATAACTAGTACAATTAATAGGTTTACGGATCAAACATTTTCCTTACGACACAGATACCCGAGTTATTAGGTAAAATCTGATAGTTTCCAATGTCGCTTTGTATAAATATTGTTTTAGAAGTTAATTGTATTTTCCGTTTCTCTTGTAAGAATACATATTATGAACGTGCGTTAAATTATTCAAATTTGAGGTTTTAACCAAAATTGTCTTTCGTTTGATGCAGGACGTCTGAACAAGGCACTTCTGGTATGTTTCTTGATCTTATTTCTAGTCCTTCAATTAAAAATAGAACTTGTTAATTACTGTCGTCACATAACTATGCGTTGTTGATTGCGACTCTAAACTTCGTTTGTACGTTTGACATTAGGGCAAGCCACTGCCACATGTGCGTATGACGTGTACTGTTTTGGGAAGGTATTGCTGGAGCTTGTAACGGGTAAAATGGGAATTAGTGCATCAAATGATTCAACCACAAAAGAGTTGCTCGAAGGAATACTTCCGTATATTAACATATACGACAAGGAACTCGTGACAAATATCATAGACCCCTCGTTAATCATAGACGAAGATTTGTTAGAAGAGGTGTGGGCAATGGCGGTTGTTGCTAGATCTTGTCTCAACCCAAAGCCCAACAGAAGACCGCTAATGAGATATGTTTTTAAAGCTTTAGAAAATCCATTGAAGGTGGTTAGAGAAGAAAGTGGAAGCTCAGCTAAGTTACGCACACCGTCATCTAGGGGTTCTTGGAATGCTGCTTTGTTTAGTAGCTGGCGGCAGAGTTCTGCCGACGTGGTGACAGCAGCAGGACCAAGTAGTCTTAAGCGGTCAGGACAAGTGGATCACAGTCAGGGAGTGGTGGTATAATGGTGATCATTCTTCTTCAAACCGAAAGCAATCGAAGGATGTGTTTCCTGAACCGTTGGATGTGCAAGATGAAGAGAGATCCAACGACGGTTATTAATGGACAGATTGATTCTTTGTTAATAATAATTCATCTAAGTACACCCCACCCCCACCCCACCATAGCAGGTAAAAGTTGAAGCTGTTTGACGACGATACAGAAAAAAGATTTATTTGTTTTCCTTGATAGAGACGTCGAATTGCAATATAGAAAGATAGAAAAACCCGGTTTTGTTGTTTATGGTGGGTGCTTTTTTTTTTCTTTTGTGGAATTGTAAATTGTAATGGATTTTGTTTCTTCATCCGTTTCTGGAGGGAAACAAATTGAGATAATTTATGGGGTTTTTTTAATGTGTTGTATGGTATAACACAATGCGCTGCGTGTGAATGCTGCGTATACAAATAATGACCAGAAATAAACATGGTCCATATCTATGGCTACAAGAAACGGCACACAATCAGAGTCAAACAATGTAATACAAGTTACACTAGGTCTGTTTATCGTCCCTGCCAACCGGATATGGATTTTGGAACTCTCGCTGTTGAATTTGGGTTTTTCTCCAGCCTGCGCAAAACACATAGTTTTAGATCAATAGTGTGTGTGTGTGTAAGAGAGAGAGAGAGAGAGAGAGAGAGAGAGAGAGAGAGAGAGAGAGAGACCATGAAATTTCGTCAACAGCTTTGACAACTTCGGAAGAACTCATTTCCACAACTTGACCACCCAAAATAATCTCATCAAGGATGGTATGTACCTGCAAAATTAATCAGACTTAGACCACTTGCAAAGAGCAGGCTGCGTTTTACATGATCCCATTAGCAGGGTCACGATGGGTCATTATGAGTTTTTGGTAACGTGTTCTCACGGTTAAAATAATATTGTTAAAAAAAACATACACCATATGACAAGAACCATTGGCTATGTTAGCAAAAAGTAGGTATTGCAAGAAAAATCCAAAAAACAAAAAACAAACAAATAAATAAAACCATCATCATTTATCTGCTTATCAATAAGTGATATATAAACAGTTGTGATAAGTGAACTTCATTATCATTCCCATGGAAGGAATGGAGGAAAAGAGAGATTTAACCTTATTGAAATTGAACACGATATCGAGCTCACACACATTACTGAAACACTTGTCCAACGTCTCCACGAACACTGAAACCCAATATATTAAAACAAATGATCACTGGATATACCCACAATATGAAACTAAAAGCACCTAGAGTAAGATTAGAAATGATTTTATTTGGGCAAACTGCATAAAACAGAAACGAATCGTACACCTTTTCAACTTTAGAAACTAACTTAAAATAGAAATCAAATGTACACTTCAATACTGATTTCAGCAACCAGGTTTGTAGCAATGAACTATGAGTTCGACGGTAGCACACCATTTAATTTTACTGATTAAAAAAAAACGCTGGCATGACGTCTAATGTCATATTAGTGGTGTATGTAACTCACATGGATCTTATGTGATTTTAAATAATTACTTCCAATATAAATTTTCAAAAAGATTATTTTTAAAACTTGTAAATACTCTATTTTGTCTTCCTTTTTCACGTAAACAATTTTTGTCACACATTTGGTGGTTGGCATTGCATCGACAAGTGTCACAACATCAGTTTACAAGTAAAATTAATTAAAAGTAAGGTTTGTTGCTAAAACTGGTAGAGCTGTAACTTGGTTTTTATTTTGAGCATGAATTGAGGATGGTTGCTGAAACCGTGAGGAAAATGTAAAGTTTGTGTCTGTTTCACATAGTCCGCCCTATTTATTTTCCATCAAGTATAGGATGTTGGTTTTCCGACCCACATACAGTTCTTAACTTGAAAAGATTAGAGCTAGTTCACGCATTATAGATTAACGTGCTAACATGTTGGTGAATGGCCCATTGGCCGCTGGGCTACATAAAGAAAAATATAGTTTTAACAAATAGTAATAATTTAAATGTCAAGACTTAACGCATACCTTGCATCAGATCTAGTATAGCAAGTTCATTTTCAGAATCATCAAATATGACAATGAAGTATAGTGTAGCAAAAGTCTTGTATGCAAGTCGGGTATCCTGCAGGTAGAAGGACCATTCTGTGATTATTGAAGGACTTGAAAATGGTATTACGCTAAAACAAGCCAAGTGGCAACAAATGTATTTCAGCATGTGGCAACTTCGAACTATATTTTTATACAAAAATATTTTAAAAAAGGAACCAAACGGAATTATCTGTAATTTACAAGGTATAAAACATAAAGTAAAATAAGAAAACAAATTATGGAGAGTTAAGTAAGCTAGCAACGGGAAAGGTTTCCTTAAAGATGGCAATTTCGACACGTTTGGTGAATGAGTAGATTTTGGTTATATAAACGAGCCAAATGGTAAAATATTAAAACGAGTCTTCATTTAGCTAAAATGGTAATGTGTCTAATGACTGAATGGTTCAAAGTTCAAACTGGTAAAAAGTTTCTTGACTCCTATATCATTTTATTAGAAAAATTAGATGATTACTGTAATAAATTACAATATAGTTTTTGTAAAGATACTTAACAAATATAGTATATATAGATTTGGAAAGAAAATAATTTTGCTGGATCGACTTGAGAATGCATAAAAAAATTCCTACATAATCTTTTCGGAAAAATAGGAAATTGTTGTAGTATGGTTTTTGTAATGACATTTAACACGTTAATTTTAAACACAATTAAAAACGAGAAGAAATAATTTGCTGGGTCAACCCAACCTGAACCATCCTATTTATACTAAAAAAGCACCCATCGTCCCATTCTCACCCAGATTGGTTGTATGGGCAACAAATGTGGCGTTTATAACCCAGATGGGCTCTCTCTCCCATTAGAGTAGTCTTTTGGGACGAGTTTTCTTGTTTGGGCTTTAACAATCCGAACCACCAATTTTTCCACCTCTAAGTTTCCTGCCATTTTCGGAACTTCTTTCTCCGATCACAAACTTTATTATTAACATATATCTTCTTCTACGTTCAGGGCTCTTTCTATAGAGCCTTTTGAGAAGTTAACAGTACTTGTTTCTATGATATAACAATTACCTTCATATATAGGAACATGAATAAAATAATTGTGTGATAACTGATAACTAATTTCAGACATACTACTTGCTTATATGAAGAATAATATTTCCCTAATCTCTATTTTTGGAATATTCTGCGGCCATCTAGTGTTGTAGCCTATTTGTGCCCTTCCAATGTATATAAAACTTTATTGTGAAGAATGATGGCTCCTAATGTGTTACTCTAAAAATAGGGACTATCTTCGAGCTTTCCTGATTGTGAATACTAACAACTACACTAGGGATCAACACTAGTCAATACTACGTATTTATATAAAGGTTAATATTTCCATAATCGCAGACAGTCTAGCATTTTTGGGATATCGTGGCGCCATGTAGTGCTGTAGCCTATCTGCGCCCTTCAACGTATATAAAACTTTATTTTGAAGAATGATGGCTACTAATGTATTACTTTAAAAAATAGGACTATCATTTCATCCTAATTGTGAATACTAATAACAGAAAGATCAACACTAGTCAATACTTTGTATACTACTGTTATTTTCCAAAGGCAGGGAAAGAAAAAGAAAAAGTGTACAAATACTAAATGACTTAGCATGAGATATGGTGTTTAAGTCTCTTCATGAGGCACATAAATAGAGAATATAAGCACTGAGAAAAGGCCAAAAATAATTGCTAGTTACCTGAGTGGTTACGACACACAATCTTATTCAACATATAAAACCAAATAAAAGATGCATAACATACCGGTCCAAAAGTTGAATCCTGAACAAAGTTGCTCACATTCTCAGCTCTACTGCAGAGGACTGTATTCAAAGTTTAAAAACAAACTAAACCTCAATGGTCATCACTGATTCACTGAAAACCAATCAAACATATTTAAGATCAACCTTCTAAAGTCTAACACCTAATCAGTCTAACAACACTCATCTTTGCAACTTTCTTTCTTTATTAGGCAACACAAAGTATGCAGACAAACTAAGATTAATTCATCTGATCTATGAAATCCACATTGAAAAGGCAATACGCACTCGAATCATTTTCGCATGAAAACAAATGGATCAGCCAAATAATCTTATTTCCGATTACAACACAATAAGACAAATGAATCTTAAACAAAGTTGCTCACATTCTCGGGTCTACTGCACAGAACCGCATTCAAAACTTGAACAAATTAGCCTCAATGATCAACTGAGCATCACTGACAACCTAACCAAACCAAACCAAACGCATACACGGTTACTTAAACAACACTCATCTTTTCAACTTTCCTTATTTATAAGCAGCACAAAGTATACAAACAAATGAAGATCAAAATTCATCCGATGTACACGAAATCCACATTGAAAAAGCTTCCATATATACAACATAACACAACAAATCATGTGAATATTTTCCTAATTATTATAACTATCAAAAGTTCAACTCCACAGCTAACAACAACTCCTAGGGTTACAATAACCAAAACACAGTATCAACAATAATATCACCATCTAATTCCATACTTATGCAATTAAGGATCTGTATTGTAACTGAAACAGACCTGAGTATATATTCCGAATGATTTCCTGTTGTTTCTCCACTGGCTAACCTTGCATTCAGACATCACAATCGATGATCAAGCAATTTACATACAGTGCAAGTAATCAGTTATTATAGATACAAACCTGATAGTCGTAGAATTTGACGAGCCGAGGCTTGCCTTGATCGTTGATTACTATAACCGCTCGTATCATTGTAGGTGATTGATGACGTCACTTTCTGGTTATGTATTTGTGCTGTGGACTATCGAGGTTTGTTTGGAAGGGATGTTAAAACGGAAAAAAAGGACTGTTATATTTAGTCCTTGACTAGTATGTTACCCGGCGCGGTTTCAAAAACGACACGCTAGCATGGAAGAGGATGAAATTAACAGAAAATGAAGATTTAAAGGAAATATGAATTACGTTATCATTGAGATGATGAAAGACGGGAAAAAACGAAGTTAACGCCGTTAGTGCTAATGATGTAACAAAAAAAAAGTTGACGCCGTTAATACTGTGTTATTACTAGTAACCGTTAGTAATAACGGTGTTACCGTTAGTACTGTTTCTCGTTATGTTCTCTTTTAGTATATAGAGTAATTAATGTGTTGTGTTTATTATTATTATTTTTTTAAATTACATTAAATCCGTCTGTACTGAGCTCAAACCCTTGACTTTAAGAAGAGCAACACAACCTAGTCACCCAATATGTAGTGTTTGGAAATGTATTTTTGTAAACTACAAGCTTCATTTTGATTGTTCTTTTACTTGTATAAGGACCTTTTGATACATATATAATGCATGGTTTAACTTGATAACTTTTAAAGAGTAAAAAAAGGACCTTTTTAAAAGGTTATGGTTTTGAGAGCTTTGGTACTAAAAATGCTAACAAATTATCCATATATAATGCATGGTTTAGCATACAAAACCATAATAAGAAATTATAAATGATATTATTTAATAGTTAAATGTAAAATTTCAGATTTCACTTGATATGGAAACCAAATCAACATGTCATAAAAAGTAAATAAATTCATGGTGTTAGGTCTGTCTCATTTTAAAGACGGACATAAAAATAATTGGTACAAGAAAGTGTATATGGTTCACGACGAAAACCATCAAGTTTATTGATCTCGTTGCACAAAAGACTGGAGGTTACGACCAGAAAACCAAATTATCGATAAAGGCTCTCAGACCTAAGATTCTCGGCAATCTCAGTTTCCCATCGATCACCGTTTTCAAGAAGCTTCTCCTTATCATACAGGAGTTCCTGCAAGAATCAGGATAGTCAGGATAATGTTAATAGTATATATTAATTTCATACATGTTTTTTTAGTTCACCATTTCGTATATATGAAATATACACACTTGTGTGTGGACGCTGGTGGCCACATAAGGTAAAACTACTTAACAGGCCAACCAAGTATGTATTTGGTTTCGTTTAAAACAAATCTTATTAAAAGCATGTCATAGTATTGTGAAGTCACAAAACACCACAGTTTCTTCTTATACATCGAATAGTTTTGTTTGATTAAAAAAAGTTACAAGATAATTTTGTCTTCACAGTCAGGCATATTTTGGCCTTAATTTGGTATTAGATGTAGCCAAATGCAAACTTACATGCTTGGGTAGACTTTTAAGTACTTTAAATACATAGGTGACGATGTGGCGTGAACATACATTATCTCTTTTAAAGTTTATAATATCTTATTTACCATTTCAAATCACTAAAATACCATATCTACTCATCCCTAGTAGATAAAATAAAATCAGTTACTTATAACAGTTTGTTTCACTGAATAACGAACAGAAAAGAACATAATGTTCTTTCATTTATTAAGTGAAATAGGTAGTTACAAGTTACTAATTTATAAAAGCTACCATGCAATGGCTATGTTTTTAGTGTTTGTAAATATTTTTACGAAATCTAGAAGGATATAAGATATAATGATCTATAGGAAATTGTTTAATTTATACAATGAAAGATTTAATAACCTCGTGGGTTTCGGTAGCAAACTCAAAGTTGGGCCTTCCACGATTGCATCAACAGGGCATGCTTCTTGGCAGAATCCACAGTATATGCACTTTGTCATATCAATGTCATACCTGCCATACATGATACAAATCCATCCAAGAACATGATCAAGAAGATGAAGGGTTGAAAAAGAGCACAAAAAGACTTTCATCATAAAACGCACAGCAGAGGGTGACTCTAATCCCAAATCATAAAATTTAACCGAAAGTAACAAATTCACCCTTGTTCAACATATTTCATATTTGGACTTGCTTGCGCTTTCGAAAGTCATTTTGGATGGAGATTTTGCAAGTGAAAATATTTTGGACTCCAATTGTGTGTTTTCAAACCAATGGAAAAAAAAATCCAACAGTTTCAAAACGAACCAACTTCCAACACTTTAGTAGTTTAGACGCTTCAATATTTTTTGGCATAAGTTTATCTCTTTTTTCTTTTTTGAGTTGTCGAAAATGGCATCTTCACTTGTTATCAACATGAAAAATAATACCACTAAAAAAAACTTAAAAGACTTATCTGTTAAAACGTTGAATGTTAGTTTGTTTTGTCAATAACCAACTATATGTCAAACTAACATGGTTTATTTAGTAGTGGACCTATTGGTATCTGTTTTTAACTTTTATGACTACTTAAAAATGGCCATTCTTATTTGCTGAATGGCAATGTGGTCATAATGGCGTTTTCAACACTCAAAAACGTTAACCATTGTAAAGAAGAGTTAGGGACAGAAGGTCACTAAAAGCCTGCAGGAATTGAGCCCGCATGAACCTAGCTAGCACTCAAAGCCTGCTGAAATTAAGCCTCGGGCTGGTCAAGCCAGAATGTGAGCTTTTCAGACTTGGCAGTCTATGAGCTGATCACAAGCCTACATGCTCTTTTCAAGTGTAAAGCCATGAACTGAGCATGCTCAAACTTAGCTCGGCTCGGCTCGGCTCGGCTCAGATACAACCCTACAGGTAAGAAGTAGTTTCACCTTGTTGTTCTACGGCTTCCATCTTCTCGTTCCTCTGCCTCTATGGTGATAGCTTGAGCAGGGCATATCTGATGCACAAGCACAACTTTCTTAATCAGCTCCACAAAGGGCATATTTTGAAATAAAAGTATTTGTAATAAGAGTTTCATACATTAATCTCCCACCAATCATTTTGTTAATCTAGTAATCTACAATAAATCAAGTTTACATTGTCCAAAAGAGTTGAATGTAAAATTCTAAAATTTAAACCATATTAAAAAAGAAGGCAGTGTTTGTCTGGTAAGCCATATGCAGAACCAAAAGAAAGCCGACTTTCAGACTAGGCATCCATTTTATAGTAGTCACTACAATTTTACATTAATTTCCAAATCATAGCATATGATTCCAATTTGAGTTAGTTTAACATGAACCATATGTCTTATATATATTGGAGTCACCAACTTTATACAAGGTGAAGTGAGCTTAAATAGATGATCCATAATAGTAAGTTCTAATTTTACTTCAAAAGTTGTCAATGAAAGTGGAACTTACAGCTTCACAAAGTTTACAAGCAATACAACGTTCTTCTCCAGTTGGATAACGTCTGAGTGCATGTTCTCCTCGGAATCGAGGGCTCAAAGGACCCTTCTCAAATGGATAATTAATCTGCATCACAACAATCAAACCATATTAGATAACAAAATAATGAGACCACAAAATTGAAGCAAAAAAAAGGATAATGTATGTGAAGTCCACCCAAGAATTTAACCTTTTCATTAAGACCATCCATACATTACAGCTACTTTAATGATACCCAACTACCCAAGCATGCGTCTGTATCGTTTATACCAATTCCAGCAAAATATATGCAGGTTAACGAAATCACCGTTAGCTGGTTGAGTGGCCTATAAAGTACTTCCAACATATCGGTGGCCTTAATGATAAAACTTAAATATTTGGGTAGCTTCCACATACACTATCCCTAAAAAAGGAGGTCAGATGCTTACAGTAACTTTTGGCTCAAAGAAGTATTGAGTGTCAGAGACAGACCTCGAACCAATTCAGTAAGAAATAATGTATTGATGCTCCGCTCAAAGACTGCACATAATTAACCAACATAAAACGAAACTGCATAACCATAAAAAAAAACAAATATGCCCAGATAAGCCCCTGTGAGAAGTATACCGGAACTCCAGTCTTTTGAGATCTCCATTGCAAGCTTTTCTCGTTCCTCATCATCTGCATTTTAGAGTTATAATCTATGTCAATATTACAAAGAAAACTACATGACAGGATGGAAGCTTGCCCTCTTACGAAAAAAGTAAGAGATAACATACAAAAACAACCACCACCTTAACCAGTATAATCCCACCTATATACAAGCTAATGGTAGGGTTTGGGAGGGTGAGATACTGAGATGTAGGCAAGCCTTACCTCTATCCCAAAGGATAATGAGGTGCTTCCCGTGAGACCCCCAACTCCAAAACCTTATCCATACATAAGGGTCAATTAAAACATACATATACATATGCACATAGCTATTAAGAAAAACAACAGAAAAGCATAGTATACTAAAAATATTCCTAGTAAGCTATCAAACAAATAAAACATATAATAGTGATAGATAACAACACATATAGACACACATACAAGTGATAACACGCATAGCCCACCTAATAGAGTGAAGATCATTAGATCAAAGATCCTAAGACAAGAATCTAACACAATCCTGACTATACCCCTAAAAAAACTTAACCTTAATCCAATGTTGTCTCCACGAACTCCTATCCATGACCATGTCCTCTTAGAGTTTGCAAGTCTAACAAATCCTACCTAGTCCGCTCCTCCCAAGTAAGTTCCGGCCTCTACTCTTTCGAACTCCCATAATGTGAGTTTCCACGGTTCGTAGTTTATCTCCTCCTAACATGCCCAAACCACATCTTCCTTCCCTAATCTTATAAGGTATATTAGCCACCCCTAATCTTTCTCTAGAAACCTCATTTCTTATCTATACATAAACACAACATAACGCCACACGGTTACTAACAACTACACTTCAAACAGAATACTTTCACCTTTATCAGTTGAGAACGAGTGTTTAGTCGCAAATGAGCGCGGCGCACCCGAACCTGTCCCATTGTTTAGAACCCTGCAACACCTGTCCTGCCAAAACCTGTAACCAAACAGAGGTATAACATATTACATATCCATCAACAAATTATTGAAGTATCTTTCACATCTAACCAATAAAACCATACACTTAACAACCTACGAGTAAAACATGTGACACGTCACCCTCACTCCTAAATTAGGGGCTTAGGGCACAACAAAAAAATTAAATCAAATTCAAATCAAACGTCCATCATACTTATCAATAAGTTTTTAAAACAATTAATTAACTCTGAAATGGATAAAAATCGATCGAATATATATATAACGAATGAAATAGTAACCCTAAGAGGTCAAATATAAATAAAAAGTTAATTCGTAAATATAATATATATAGAGAGAGAGAGAGAGGTTACAAGTTGTCGATTGCGAATAGCAGAGATCGACTTGCGAGCTAAAATGGCGGCCATTTTATTGAGAGAGACGATTACGATGATGATGAGCTCCTCACAGGTTATGTCAAGCTTCTGTTAGCTAAGGACCCTGAAGTTACAAATAGATCCCTGATATACTAACAAAGGTGTATATTAACACCTAAACAATAAACATTGTTCACCTTGTATCGATTATATATCACTAAGGGTGGACGGGGTGGTCCGTGATGGGGGTGACCATTACAACCACCGCCCCCACCAATTGATCGCGGTCCTGTGACAAAAATCATGTGACCACCATCGTGCTGCCCACACCAAAATATCACGAGCCTATTTGACCGTATCTCCCCAATTTCCATATAACTTCATCAGATCAATAATCTCCAACCTTGTCGTCTTTGCTTCACCCAAATGCCATAACCACCACTTTTGTTTCACCCAAACTCCATAACCATCACCTCTGTTGCTCATACCTGTCGTCTCTGCTTCATCCAAACGTCATAACCACCACCTCTGATCAACGCCGCTATGGAAGACCAGTGGAGGTTGATCAAGATTTATATTTATAAAATGTAAGGATGTGATAATCACCCCATGGTTTTAGTGATGAAATGTGGTGGATGTGGTGAAATGAGGTGGCACAATGGGATTGGGTGTGATGACCACCCATCCACCCCTAATAGGGTTTGCAAATGAACTGAACTTTCAGCGAACAGTTCATGAACCGTTCGGCGAGAAGTTCGTTTGTGTTCGTTCGTTTAATAAATGACCGAATATGAACCGAGGCCGCGTTCGTT
>JAUTDX010003393.1:0-48464 GCA_030844895.1 Ambrosia x helenae | reverse complement strand
TATGTATTGACGTTTATTTTATTTTATTGAAATGAATGTTTATTTGGTTTTATTTTGTTTTAATTAATTAATATTCAAAAAGAAAAAAAAATTGATGGGCTACTTGAGGCTTGGGCATTTCCGGTGATGGGGCTACTTGGGCAACTTCAGGGTACAAATCATGTGGCACAGTTTTAAACGGGAAATTGCGTTAGAATATAATTGGCCGATGGATGGACTCGAGTCGAATGAGGAATAGTTTTATTTTTTATGTTTATGTTTCGTATTTTTTTTTATTGTATTGACGTTTATTTTTATTTTGTTGAATGAATGTTTATTTGGTTTTATTTGTTTTAATTAATTAATGTTAAAAAAGAAAATAAATGATGGGGCTACTTGAGGCTTGGGCATTTCGGTGATGGAGCTACTTCATGGTACAAATGATATGGCACAGTTTTATTGGTGGGCATGGGGGTACATCCCCCCCCCCCCCTCCCCGTACTCACACCCAGCATCTTATTCCAAACTAGTTGTACTCAGTAAACGCGCGCTGTGCGTTTGTCAAAGCATGTAAAAAAAGCTTCAAGTATTTGCAACAGTAAACATTAAAGCAAACCAATTACGCACCCTTTGCCTTCCGGCGATACGAACCTATTTAAGTAACTGTCGTTAAAATATTCATGATTTTGTTTTTTATCACTCTCCTTTCCATCTCTTTAGGCTTTGCAAGGCATAACGGTCATCATCACAGCCTCATTACCAAAAATACCCAACAAATGTTACCCTAAACTATGGAAATCCTCAAGAGAAGGGAGTCAAGGCCATCCAATGTTGAAGCGCGTACAGGAACTTCGTACTCCAATCACAGGTAACGGTGTCAGAGCAACTACCATACCTAACCACACATTAGAATATTAATGTTACTGTTTTATAGCATATTTAAAGTGTTAATTTTTATAAATTTGAAATAAAAATGAAAGCAGGGGATAAAAACCTGGCAAATGGGCATAGATTATATGCATCTTCTGCAAGCTGATAAAAGGGAAAAAAACAACCAAACCAGTGGTGATAGCTAGGAAAGGAGTTAGAGAAAGGCTACCAAATTAAGGTGATGAAGCAAGGAAGTTAATCCAACACAATATCTGCAGCCCGTTTTGTCATAACTGATAATTAAATTCTCATTGTAACGTATCGCATAATGACTTTCAAAATATGGTGTCAAACTAATATAGTTAGATGCTTTCTTAGTTTATAACTTAGTGTAAAACTAAGGTGGAAATATAGATTGGGACCCTATGGGGTATGTATCTGAATAAACAACATAAGGCATTTTATCGCCTTCCATTTCGTTCATTTCAAGTACAGTATGGTGTATTATAGGGTTTGTACAGCAGTACAGGTAACATTACTAAAATATAAAGATTAGTACAACTGATTGAGCATACCTTGAATCACGCCACTTTTCCTAATTTCAATTCAGTTAATGGGTGCGCGCGTGGTGTCCGGAGATATTGGCCGTGTCGGTATGAACTGAGGCGACTAATCGAACCTAACAGTCACTAACCAAAAGAAAATGGGTCAAACTATGGAGCTATAAAATGTGGGACTAACGAACGGATATAGAGGCTTACCGAATAACCTATCAATTGTGGCGCGGAGCCGCTATTGTTTCCTTGCGGTTGCAATGTTGCTGAATTTTCTATACCCTATTCCACCAACTTTTTTCATATAGAACAAAACACTAACACTCAAGCAACAATAACTCCACGCAACAAACAATAACTTTTAAAACTAATACAAAGATTAAAAAATAAAGAGTAAAGCAATGGATTCAGATCTTGAAGATCATCTTTTACTTGTGTTTTCGCTTTATCCACCCACACTAATTTAAAACTAATAGTACATCTGCTAATTCTTAATAGCCATACACATTTAAAATGAGAACAGGCCATTACCTAATTCCATTGGCTTTAATAACCATACAATTTAATTTTTTTTTTTGAACGGCAATCATTTATAGCTAAATATAAAGAGCCAGCCAGTAGCTGGAAATACAAAACGCCAAAACAAACACCTCACGCCTAACTATTACACGAAATTACAAACGTTCAAGTCAGCCCATTCGGCCCATTGCACGGCATGACCTTTAGACCTATGAGTGACCCATAAAAACGACTCCTCCTTGATGGCGTCCACGGTGTCTTGAACCTTGATGTGATTTGCCGTCGAAGATCTTAGCATTCCTGGCTAACCAAATCCGCCAGACCGTCGCCAATAAAAATCGTATGCACCAATTTCTTCCATCTTTTAGAACCCGGGGCACCTTCTAAAAACTTCACGCAACCTTGTAGAGAGAAGTTTCCATCGGGCCAAGGAATTTTTAACCACACCAGCACTTGCCACCAAATAGCACGCGACCAGAGACAATTTCAAGAAAATATGGGATGGGTCCTCGTCCTCAATACCGCATCTGGGACAAAAGGATCGAAAGTGGAATCCCACGGCACACTAAGGCTTTTTTGAGGGCAATTCTATCCGCAAGCGCCCTCCAAAGTAGATAATTAGCTTTCAAGGTGGCCCAAGCGTTCCACTTGAAGCCCATCAACGAATTGGTATCAACCAAATTAGCTTGAGCCGCAAACCTTATCCTTTAGCCGAGAATGGTAGTTTTTCCGAGTTGTCCAGACCCACGAATCCGGCGACGTAGACAACTGCAGCGGCTGCAGCAGCGCCATAGCAGTCTGCAGTTGCCCAGACGCATTCTGGTCCAGCTGCTGCGAAGAAAAAAACCCAGGACCAAACCTGCCTGGAAGCGTCCCAGCAATCAGCAACTAAAGCCTCTTTATTCGCTGCAGACAAGAACAGATCAGGGAACTTTTCCATCAGACACTCAGTGGCAGCCCACGCGTCTTTCCAAAACCGGGTGTTCGACCCGTCTCCAACTTTAGGCAAGAGTTTCTTGTTGACAGAGATCCCTTTCAAGTGCAGTCTTCCTTCAGCATTCCCAATGTCTTTCCATACACTAGGGAGCGATTTTTTTGATAGGAATAATAGATTTCGATCTACCCGACGCATGACACGCTTTAATCACTTCTGCCCATAGATGGTGCCCTTCGTTTTTAAATCGCCACCACCATTTAATCAACATAGCATCGTTAAAGTCTTCAATACCACCAACGCCCAACCCACCCAAAACTTTTGGTTTAATCACTTTATCCCATTTGACCCACCTAACCTTGCACTTTTCTCCATTTTTACCCCAAAGGAAATCTCGCCTTATAGGAAATCTTGATCACAATCTTAGGAGCTTGAAATAATGAGAGATAATAAGAAGGAACACTACCGAGGACCGCCTTCACGAGAGTAAGTCTACCGGCAAAAGACAAAGTCTTAGCTTTCCAAAGAGAAAGCTTTTTATTGAACTTATTAATCACCGGATCCCAATATTTAGCCCTCTTCATGTTCGCCCTGATCGGGACTCCCAAGTAATCAAAAGGAAGGTTTCCAACTTTGCACCCTAGGATCCGAGAAAACCTTGTAACTTCTTCATTGTCTACACCGATCCCGAATAAATTACTTTTATCGTAATTAACTTTGAGACCGAAGTCAAGAAGAAGCACCGCAGGAACATATTGAGCTACGAATATTATGCTTAGACCACTCTCCAATAAACACAACATCATCCGCGTAGCAAAGGTGTGTCAAAAGAGGCCCGCCATTAGGAAGTTGAATACCATGAAAGAGCCCAAAGTCACCGCTTGTTTCATAAACATATTCATCACTTCCATGGCAAGAATATAAAAAATGGGGATAACGGGTCGCCTTGCTTAAGACCTCTTTTGAGGAAAATTGTCTAGTGGGGGATCCATTAACTAGAACCGAGCCTTTACCGGATGTGAGACACGCTTTTACCCAACCAATCCACTTGGCCGGGAAATTCATATACTCTAAAGCTTTAAGAAGAAACTTCCAATTCAATGAATCATACGCCTTTTGAAAGTCAACTTTAAAAATGAGCGTCTTCCTCTTGTTCTTTTTAGCCCACGAAATAACCTCACTAATAATGAGAGGGCTATCGAGAATGTTTCTACCCCCAAGGAAAGCCGATTGATTGGGGCTAATGAGGTTACTCAATACACCCTTCAATCTATTAGAAAGAACTTTCGTAATCACTTTATATATAGCGCCAACCAACGAAATAGGCCGATAGTCAAACATCCCTTGAGGGTCGGCCTTCTTAGCAATCAAAGTGATGAACGTCTCATTGCACCCCGGCCCAAAGCAGCCCGTATCAAAGAAATCGCTGAAAACTTTAAGCCACCCGGTTTGAACCCCTCCCAGTATTTTTTAAAGAACCTCATGGTAAACCCGTCCGGGCCCGGGGCTTTACCCCCATCACACCCCTTTAAGGCTGCCCAAATCTCATCCAGAGCAAAAGGAGAAGCAAGGCAATCGGCTTGGGTAGAAGAGATCTTAGGCAAACCGTTATCCTGGAACAAAGGCCTTCGACGAATAGGTTCCGAGAATTGCTTCTTGAATCACCCACGAACACCTTCTTTGATTCGACCGGGATCAGTTTCCCAAACCCCGTCAATAGAAAGGCCAACAATCTTATTTTTAGCTTTATTAATGTTAACCACTCTGTGGAAAAAAGAGGAGTTCTCATCACCAAGTTGTAACCAATTGACACGGGCCTTTTGTTTTAAATCCCGGGCCTTAATATTGTCAAGTTCGATGAGCCGCTTCCTAAGATCAACCCGCGCCCTTTTCTCGTCAGACGAGAGAGCTGAAGTCTCCGCCTTTCTTTCCAACCCCTCTATATTCTTCGCCACTTCAGCCATCTCCCTCAAGTTGGCCTCTTTTTTACATATCCTCCATTTTTTAGCCTCCACCTTAATTTTCCTAAGGCAATCCATAACTGCCACATCCGCTTTATCATTAAACCTCGTGACCCCCAGGATGACTACCACTAGCTTGTCAAAATCAGGATCATCTAGCCAAGAATTAAACAGTTTGAACCGAATAGCCCCAAAATCTCGAGTGTCACAACTGAGCGAGATGGGGCAATGATCCGAATGTCTTCTAGCGTGCACCATAAAACTAGCCGAAGACCAGCTGTTCATAAAATCTGAGCTAACCAGGCAGCGGTCAATCTTGCTGAATTTATAGACGCATGATCAGAGATATACGTAAAGTTCCCCCCAACCATGTTGTATTCCATCCACCCTAGCCTTCGGATACAGTCATTGAAAATGGCCGCCGCACCAGCATCAAAGACTGAATTTACTCTTTCAAACGGGTACCGAACTTCGTTGAAATCACCCAAAGCAACCCAAAGACCTGCTCTCGGTTCAACTAACCCCACAATCACCTCCCAAAAAATCTTTTCGCTGCCCCGGATCATTTGGCGCGTGAAGATTTAGAATATTAACAACACCATCCACCCCAATAATCTCCCCAACGACTAGGAGGAAATACCTTTCTTTGATAACATCTCTAACCACAAACCGAGTCGGGTCCCAGATAGAAATCAAACCCCCAGATCTCCCCACCGAGTCAACAGACGCAAACTCGAAAGGCGATCTATCCCAGAATCTAGAAAGAAAATTAGCAGACATACCACTCTGATGCGACTCCTGAAGGCATAAAAAGTCCGCTTTACAATCTTTCTTTAGATCTTTGACCCACAGAGACTTGTCATCCCAATAACTCCTCGAATGTTGAGCGACAAAAAATTCATCGGGACTCTCGAGCATCACGTTCCCCTTGAACAATCTTCTTCATATGGTTGTTGAAACCGTTCGACTCGATACCCAAGCATTCCCCGTAATGGATAGTTCCATCCACATCTTCATCCAGGTCTAAATCGACTTCCGAATCGAAGGTATCCTGATCCGAACCCTCCCTGTCTGAGTTGGCAGCCTCATTAGAATCACCGATTAGCAAGTTGACCTTCCTATTAGTAGCATCTTGTTGAATCAAGCCTTCCAGGTCAAAGGGGTCAGACCCCATCGAATCATTTAAATCAGGCGTAATGAATTCTCCCCTGTTACAGATAGGAGCAATAGGATCTGGGCTGCTAGTGAGCTCCTCATTATTAGCATCATTAAAATCCAGACCCTCTGGCCCATCCGAATTCTGTGGCCCATCAGATTGAGAATAGTTATTATTAACATTGGACATCTTACACCCAACTGGGCCAGGCCCACCTCCTGAAATAAACTCCACATTATGGGATAGGTCTTTAGCTGGGACCACTGAAGAGCCGCCCAAGTCCGGTCTTGGGGAACCCACTTGCGCATGCTGTTGCATGGAACTCACTACCATGCTTAAGCATGGGAACTAAAAAACCACCAGCTTTTTGAACTTGAGACTTCACTGCTTCCGAAGCAACAACCACCGATTTTAAACGTGGTCCGGTCAGGCCTACCGGAGGAGGAACCGGCGAACCATCAACATGGTCCACGTCTACCGAACTAATGACCACCGACTTCAATCTAGGCGTTGGGAACGAAGGGGCCCAATCAAAGTTAGTTTCTTCAACCCAGACCTTAGTCATCTTAGTACCGATTCGAAGAGAGACTTCGGCGTCAATCCTTTTACCAGAATCAACCAGGACTGCCATCGTATCCGAATTTAGAAAAACTTCATTGCCATCCACCTTGGACTTGACAACGAGCCTCCCGCACCGCTCGCCGATCTTATTAAACGTGTGTCTGGACCAAAGTCTAGGGGGACTCCGCTAACCTTAATCCAAGCCAGCCTTTGGAAGCGATAAACACCGTCCGACCAGTCCGAAAGATTGGAGAACCATGGTCCCCACACAGTATTGGCTTCAACCTGGAAGGTGGAGGCCTCTACTTTTGATCCGAAGACACAAAGAACATTGAATCCACCAAGGTATTTGAACATAATATTCCAGTCACAAGTTTCCTCAGCGAACTTTCGGATATTCAACAAAGCCTCGAAATCCTTCAGTTCACCTATTAAACTCTTCTCACCCCATTCCCTGGATACCTCCGAAATCTTCGGAGGCAGATCAATCCCGAATGAGGTAGGAAACCCTGATTTCCTTTTAGCTAGGGCGTCCACGAAAGACCTGCAGCCGGGAAAGCAGAGTCCGAAGACCCTACCCCAAAGGGTTCAGTTGTTGTAAAAGTTGCGTTTGTCAGCACCGGTTTGATAGGGCCCTCCAGTCTAGAAAAAACCGATTTACGGCCTTGTTCCGTATTAACGACAACCTGCTTCCCCTCTCTTGTGAATCTGGCAAGGTTAACTCCGATAATGGCACCATCGATTCTAACCTCTTTAAGTTTCTCCACCCAACCTTCGGGTCAGCAACGTTGGAGAGTTTAATAAAGCCGAACTTGTTACCGGAGCGGTCTCTCTTGGCAGGAATGAATGAGTCTTCAAGGTTAGGGAGGTGTTGGAAAGCTCTCCACAATCGCTCAGCAGAGCAATCGTCCGGCAGGTTCGAAATGAAGAAGGAAGTGGTGTTTTTGAGCCTCTCCAACCGACTAACAAATTTCTTCTCCTTTTGGTAGTTCCTCTTGCTGATCACTTGCAGCCACTCTAAGTCTTCATTGGAGTTGTATCCTTGGTTGAGAATCTTCTGCTGCTCCGCCTCCTTGCGCCTTCGAAGGTCTTGAAAGTTAGGGCATGGAACGGCCCTTTGCCTCCCCATTCTCTCTGTTTTGTATATATGATATATGGTTTCAATATCCCTTAATTCTTAACTCTCTATCTAGCTTAACACCTCATATTTTTTGCCTTACCATACAATTTAATTAGTTGGGTTGGTTTAGTTACAAAGACACTCCCTTTAGGTAGTGGTTTCAAAATATTTTAAACCAAAAGTGTTTTTTTGTCCTAATTCTATAAGTCCAGATTACGAATTCTGTTTGTGTAGCTGATTCGGTAGCATTTGTATACAACCTACATTTAGTTCTTGTTGATCTTTCTGTTGCGGGTTTCCATGATGTTCCTATGAATTTGTGACTGTGGGTTGCCACCTGTTGTGGTACTATACCTTTTTTATTAAATGATGATGTATATTATCATTAGTGTTTTGAGCGGCTTTATGATGCAACTGTGTATACACAAGAATAGCAGGCAGAACTGATATCAATTTAGCTATTGTTATGGAAAAGTGAAACAACATGGAAGGTGGTACTTACTTGGAATCTGTTAAGAGTTGGGTTTACAAATGGATCCTCCTCCTTTGTGACCTTGTGTTCTATAGATTGTAGCAGCCCGGTAAAATCTGAACACATTGTAATTGGGTTAAATTTTATAAAAACATAATTTGTGGAGTATCTTAATCACAAACCCAAATACTGATAAACCAGCGTGAGTAAACTTCAATACCGAGTAAACCAACCTTATTAGGGTCGATTATTCAGATAGGAATTTCATAACTGAAATCCAAGTAACTCGAACCAGAGAACCCAGAACCCGATCTGCAAATGGAAATGACACGCCTCCCTAGTGCAATATGGCAACAAATTGAACCAGCAGTTTGGTCGTTAACAACAACGTTATAAGTTTTCACCAACTAAGTCATTTTTTTCGAAGATGTTGATAAAAAAAAATCCACGCTAATCATTAGTTAAGCTTCCATTTATCATAGCAAGTATTTGACTGAAATTTCTAAAAACATCCAACATATCAACAAATATTGACAAAGAATGTAATAAAACACACCTAGGGTAACAATTTCTAACCTGCATCAGAATTAGTGATTCGTATAGGGTGTTTTTATCCTGCATCAGAATTAGGGGAATCTTTTAGGGTTTAATCCGGACCAAGCTTCAAAAACCTCATGTTAATTAGTATGGTTCCCAGTTCCAGAGACCTATACTCTTTCTGCAAGACTGTGACTATCGGTACTTGACCTCTTCGCGCACGAACATGAATGTATTCTTCCTTCGGTGCATCCGATGATTGAGATACTTGCTTACCATGCTTCCCACTTGATTTATTAGCAACCGAATTCAGGGTATTATTATCACCCTTTTGCTGATCTTCATTATTGTTCTGTGTGCCTCACCGGGCGTTTGTGGTGATCGTTTGACTTGGTTGTACTCGCTATCCTGTCATTTATGAACAAAACAACAGTCAACAAAAGTCCAAAGGACATACATCCTTTATAGATTGCATTCAATACATTACTAACTCAACCAGTACAACCTCAAATGACAAAACTTTATAGAGTAGGCTTAAAGATTAATCAGTTATTGCGTGAAAAACATAACAACAAACCTATAATCAAGTTTATGTAGTAATTAAGAAATACCTGATCACTTCTTCGTCTTTTCTTTGGTCCATGACTCAAGTTCGAATTCTCACCCTGACCACCATCACCACCACCACCACTAAATTCAGTTTCACCAGCCAAATTATTGCCTGAAAAACCAGTTTTTGAAACAGTTAGCAAGGAGTTCCACAAACAAAAATAAAACAAAAACATACCAAATCACCTACAACGAAATCATATACATGAGAAACAAAATGTAGGGAAACTTACCGGAAGAACATATATGAACGAAGTGGCAAGCGGAAACACCACAACTGACCAATAACACCTGAAACAAAAAAAAGGGAAACCGCTACATAAATCGAAAAACTTAGAAGGAAAACATAAGCAAAGACACAATTTTATATATACTTGTTTGTCAATGTCGATGACTCACTTTGTTTTTCTGTGATCGTGTTGCAACCGTGGGCCAGAACAGTTGCTTTAAACAATATTAACAAAAACCCTAACTCAATAACCAAGAACAAAAAAAATTGCAAAAGATGACTTGAAAAAGCTTTAAACCCCATCAAGTGATGTTGTCACGCCCAGAACGCGCTTGCAAAATAAGAAGTAATGCTAAGCAGAAACAAAAAAAATAAAACCAATGAGGGGGAAAAATGGTATCACCTGTGGGAAAAATGCAGGCATTCGTCAAGAGTAGGACAACAACGGCTAAACAACCTTGTTCTAAGCAATGATCAACATAAGTCGATCCTGAGCGTGCCTTCACCATGACTGCAGTTTATAAATATCTTAATATCTACAATGATGCCAATTACGTAGTTTCATGCCTTAAACTAATCCTTGGAACATACTACAGCCCCTCGCTCAGTCACTTCCGGTAAATAATAGGTAAAGATCTAAGATAAGATTTTGTTATATATTAACAATTCATAACAAAATATATAGGTATAACTGTTTATGTTGGCTTATGCTAACCCAATTACCGATTGTAATTTTTTTTATCATTAATTATTTCAAGAGTTTCTTTTTCTACTTCTAAAATCCATATCCTAGAACCAAACACCATTTATTCCCTCTTTCCCAAACCCTTAATTAAAAATCTCCTAATTAGTTTTCTAAAATTTATACTTTTACTTTTTATACAATCAAATAGTTTGAACATTATAAAGCCAATTACATGGTAAGCTGGTAACAGAAGTAGAAATGCAATGATAAGAAAACTCATTAGAAACAAAATAAAAATGTAAGCTCTTAGTTGATTACCAGTGGCGCTGTCGGAGAGAGTGGACTGGAGACCAAGCTTATCAGTGATTTCAACAGCATTCATAGCATTTGGGAGATCTTGATTGTTAGCAAACACAAGGAGAACTGCATCTTTCAACTCATCCTGCCACAAATGAGTAAAACGGCAATCTAGTAATTACATCGGCAGAGGTGTCAGGAGGGCGGTGGCGCGACGGTAAATCCGGGTGAAACTCCTATCGTTCACTGTTGGCGGCGGACTAAAACCTAAAGAGATGAGATGAAGAAGATGAGGGGAGGTTAAAAAAGGTGTCTACCTCTATGAGTAAAAGTGTGTGGGTGTATGATAATCGCTGAAGTAATTCTGTGTGTGTGAGAGAGGGAGATGAAGGGCTTCCATGACACGTTTTTAAGAAGGGTGAAGCTTATTAGATGGCACGTCATCCTTAATTAAACATCAAAGCAACACGTGTACACCTGTTCAATTGTAATAATGAAGCCTTTAATAAACAAAAAACAATTGCCTTCATCAGGACTCGAACCCGAGTAGAGCTAGCAGCACAACAACAATCATACCATCTGTGCCACACCATTTTTTATTATCATAAATGAATACATACTAGTGATTTACCCGCCGCGTTGCGGCGGCGCGCGGCGGGTGGTACCTCGCGTAACAGGTGAGGTGTTTATCGTCGTGTTGTGTTGAGATAACATACCATACACCGTAAACGAAAAGGATTGAATAAAGAGGTAGTTTGTGGCGCGGCTCGAATTTATACAATCTAATGAAACCGTATTATATCTGACCTGACTCATTTTCAAAAATAGTTTACTTCAAAATGTAAACCAATTTGAATTTCTACCGAGATGCACGTAAAAATAATAATCGGGAAAAAATCAAACCAAAAGCAATACACATTCAAACGACCAACACTCTTTAGAGGAATAGAGGAGCACAAACTTTCGATCAAAAAAAAGGAACACAGACTTAAAAAAGGTCCATCCAAATCTCTAAATACACAAAATAAACCCAACTCCAAGTTTTTCACAGTCAAGTAAGAGTAAGCGATGGTGAGACATTCAAAAATAAAATGCCCCAAAGTCAAATATGAATATATGATGTAACCAAACAAATATCAACAACAATAAACATCAAACATGAAATGGTGTATAACACAGCATCAGAATACAAATCAATAAACATCAAACATGAAATGGTGTATAACACAACATCAGAATACGAATCAAGAAATACCTGTCACAAACGGATTGCATACCACAGATTCCAAAAGCAACACCAATAGCAAGAAACAAATTGGATGTTGGATAGGTTAGTTCAACATTTTTGAAAAGAAAATAAACGCAAATACATAATACTTTTAACATACCTGAGTACTTACCAAAGTCATAGTGACCACATAAACACGGTAACGTCGTCGAGAGGCGGCGTCGTGGTTAGTTTTAGGCAGAGGCGGTGTGACGCTGCAGTGGACTGGTGGTGGTTTATGTTCCAGTTTCTAGTGCATTATTGAAACACCAAAGAAAAGCAAACACGAATTAGCAAAAAAATAATATCAATCCAGATAAAAAAACAATAACCTGTGAGTCAAGCCTTCACAATCAATCCCCACTATCACACGTCGAATCAACCTTCCCCTTAACCACTGGTCCACTGCCTAATCCCCTGAACCTTCACCAAATGCAACAACAGATCCCGCCGTACCTCCGGCCTGTAAAAACCTGGCTTTAGTTAACATAAATAAATATTCTAAATGTTAGTATAGGATAATAAAAGGAAAAAGGAAAAAAAAAAACCAAATCAGCCACGAAAGTCAAAGTACCTGAAACATTCAAATCTGAACCGAAGGGATGCGATGGTTCCTGTTCAGCGGGTACAGCTTGATTACGTCCCAGCTAACGCAGACGGCGCAAAGTAGCAGCAAGACACTGGTCCTAACACCTATTCTAAATGTTAGATGATAAGTAGAATGATCCAAATTGAAAGGAGAATGATTGAAAGGAGAATGATCTGTAAAGAAGTGGAAGAAAACAACGAAAAATGAATGAAAAGGATGAGATGATAAGTTGGTAAAAAGGTACGGAAGTTTTAACGGCGTTAGGTAACTGTAGTTAAGGTGCGATGTCTAATGATATATATAACTAGTGTTATAGCCCCGCGTTGCGGGGTACACCTCGAATGTATTCCGTCTAATAATAACTTATTATATTTGATCGACTCATTTTAAAAAAAAAGTTTACGTCGAAACGTAAACCAATCTGAATTTCTACATACACATACGTTAAAAAAATTACCCTGCATTCACATAGGAGTGTCACATTTGATCATTTGTCAAAGCAATATACTTGCCCAATATTTTTTTTTGCAAATATGCTTGGAAAAAAAAAACAAAACAAAAGCTCCCAAACAAATAATTAACCGCCCCCCCCAAAAAAAAACAATGATGAAATGGCACTTTTTGTAATTAAATTTGAAAGCAGGGATAATCAATATCCTGTAGATAAGAATCTACCTCAAATGTATATATATAATAATAATGTATTTAATATAACACAAATTTAAATCAGAATGGAAAAACACTGTTCAAATGCATTGGTTTATTAATAGTATATATATATATATATATATAATTTTTATCAAAACTTGACGAATAACTTAGTATTATTTTTTAATTGTTTTTGAAAGTGGACGTATCTTGTTTTTCTAGTATAATGTTTTTCTAGTATTTTTCATTATAAAGCTAGATGGATGGTTATAATAAAGTGACAAGTAAGCGATCAACAAGCTCCGCTTCAATCCTCTTTTAGATAACAAAAGTGACCCTACTAAACACAAAGCTTTGGGTCTTAGGGGTCAAAATATTTATTATACACAACCCGTTGAACCCTATTTAGAAGTTCCACAACCTTTGGGGCTAGAAAATCAAATGCATCAAAAGCAAAAAGGATAAACACGTGTTAGTTTTCTAAACAAGTTTTCTCATGTTTAGAAAATTCGTCTGGTTTCGCTTTCAACGCAACTTGACCTGCAGACTCATTGTCCCTAAGTCTTAACAAGATGGGAAAACTCCTATAACGTCCACACAAGTTTGTTTTATTTGAATAGTGTGCCCATGTAACACATTCAACACTGCTACCGAATACAATTTAAGGTAGCGTTTGTTTTCCATAATAAAATTGGAATTCATATTTCATTCCTTTTGTTGTTCGTTTCAACAAAATAAAGAATTGGAATCTCAATTCCATTCTTTATTGTGTTTGGTTGCCAAAGGAATTGAGATCGGAAATGAAATCCTTCAAATCCTTAAACAAAAGGAATTCAAAATCCTTCCAACAGATTAAGGTTTTCAAGTAATTCATTGAAATCTTTGAACGGTTAACGTCGTCGCATCCTCCACCCACCCACCTGAAGACATGCACTGTTTCAACCCGGCAGGCCCATTAATGATTTGGACGATTTTGACCCAACTGGGCCTGTCGACGACCCACGTTGTTTCGACCTGCCTTGGCCTGTCGACAAACCGCACCGCTAAGACACAACAGACCCGTTAACGACCTAGACCATTTCGACCCAACCAGTCGTTACCAATCCGTACCGTTTTGACCCGGTCGGATTTGTTAACGATTGGACGGTTCCGACTCAACTAGGCCCGTTAACGACCCAGGTCGTTGCAACCCGAACGGACCCATTAAACACCCCAAGCCATTTCAAACCGAATGGGTCCATTAATGACCCGAGCTGTTTCGACCGGCCCATGCCCATTAACGACATGAGTTGTTTCAACCCGATCAATCTCGTTAACGTCCCAGACCGTTTTGACTCGAACAGGCCCATTAACGACCTAAACCATTTTGAGCCGGCCGGGCCCGTTAATGACTCGTACCACTCGACCAAGCCCATTAAAGACCTTGACCGTTTCAACTCAAAGCGAATCGTTAATGACCTGGACAACGTCGACCTGGCCGGGCTCGTTAACGACCCGAACCATTTCAACCCGACCGGGATGGTTAAGGACACAGACCGCTTCAAAGTCAAACCTACCCATTAACGACTTGGACGACATCGAATTGACCAGGCCCGGTAACAACCCAGGTCATTTTGACTTGAGCAGGCCTGTTGCATGCGGGGGTGGGGATTGGATCGATAGATTCTAGTTCCTTTGTCAATCGAATACACCAATAATGGAATTTAGATTCCAATTCCCACAAATTCCAATTTCTATTGGAATTATAAATTCCAAATCCATTTCGTTCAATTTCAATTTTCAAGTTCCTATACGAATTCCAATTCCAGTTCCATTTTATTATGTGAAACGAACGCTACCTAAGGGTTACACCAAGGGTAACAACAAAATAGTGATTGTTTAATAGTTAAACAATTTAACACGAAATACGCATTATGGTGATGAGTATTAGAATAATCAAGTAGTATATTGGTGACGTTTATTAGAGAATAATCGGATTTAGGTATTGCTTACCAGAAAACCAGAGTAGAAATCAAATTTCACTCCAAACCTCTCTCTCTCTCTCTCTCTCTCTCTCTCTCTCTCTCTCTCTCTCTCTCTCTCTCTCTCTCTCTCTCTCTCTCTCTCTCTCTCTCTCTCTCTCTCTCTCTCTCTCTCTCTCTCTCTCTCTCTCTCTCTCTGCACCACATACCGCAGTTGGCCATCCTCGTCCCGCATCGCCGCTGCTTGGTCGCCTAAACCACACTTTTACCACTCGCCGCCTACGCCACATCATTGTCGCCAGTTACTTGTGTTGCAATAGCTGCTGCTATTTGACTGGTATACGGATTCGGTTCTATTTGATCTTTCCGTTTGGCGTCTTGGGTTCGATTGGATTGTTTTGTTTGGTGATAAACGAGTAGAAAACAAAAGTGTTCAGTTGTCAGGTATACTCGTTGGTGTGATAAATGAGTAGAAACTGGAAGTGTTCGATCAAGAATACTCATTGGTGCAAGTTCATGTTACCGGATCTAGCGTCATGAGTTGTTGAATCGAGGTGTCTTGCGATTTAGAGCCTGTTACAACCATTTTGAGGAATATTATTAAACACCTTATGGTTGTATTCGTTTCTATTTGGTTTGCATTTGGACTCCTGGTAGACGATCCAAAGTTTGGTATGGATTTGTTCGTACACACGTATCCGTTGCTTAAATATTTTAAAATAGGGTGCCGAATCCCAACATGTTTCCCCCTCCCCACAACACAAGAATTTAGCAAGTTGTATAGTAGATCTCTCATCAAGTGGATCCGTGGCGATCCTCTACATGTTTACATTGTTTTAGATCCAGCTAATATTATCCATGTCCTAAAGGTAGATCGACAATGTCTTACTGGATTTACAGTTCACTAATACGCAAGCATTTATTTAGATATTGGACACTTTAAAGCACCCAAATATTATACATTTATACAAAAGAAAATTACCGCTATAAACAGATGATTATAAGCCACTATGATCAAAACAGTCTCCTTCATGTGGGTCAAGAACCAGGCGAAACAAGAGATAGATTGGGAAAGTTGGCGCAAATTTGACTTCTATTCGATTCTATCAGATAGGTGTTGTATTGTAACCGGTTCTATATAGCATCTTGTTATTAGAATCATTGTAAAATATTGAGTGATGAATGAACTGAAATTTGCCGATCACGAAAAAAAAAGCGACTATGATCTCTTTAATGTAACTGTAGTTTGTGATCTGATTAATGTGACCTGTATTTTGTTGTATCTTCATCAAAATGGACCGCAAACCAAAGGACAAAGAGAGAGCAAAAAAGATACTGAAAAGAGAAAACCCAAGTCTCATTTGTCAAAAAGAACATACCCATTAATTTACAATGAGGGTTAGTTTCTAGAACAAGAACAAGAAAATGAAACCGAGTTGAAAGGTAGAACAATAGCCTGCATCAAGATTAATGAGCTGCAAAAGCCATACCTTATTATTCCCACCCTAATCAACCCCTAAAATGTGATTGTCTTCAGGTGGCCGGACTAAGTTCACGCTCGATATCCTCCAATGATCGCCCCTTTGTTTCAACAACGTTACCGCCTATGTACAGAACAGCAAGAAGACAGATGGATGCGAATCCCAGGTACACTTTGCTTATGCCAAATTTAGTTACAACGCTCAAGAAGTACAAGCCGATTACGAAGTTTGATATCTGCTTAACCACAATGAAACACCTTTTTGTAAGTAAAATGTTTAAAATACTTTGTATGTATTAATTTTGTGGACTGATATGAGAAAATTAAAATAAATTACCCAATGCATTCCAAGTGACAAGGCAACTGCCTTTGCTCTGATTCGGGAGGCAAAAATCTCAGGTAGTAAAAGAGCAGGGACAGGACCCGCACCAAGAGAGAATGACAGCACGTACCTGAAGAATTAATGTCGGTGAAATTGAAGAATACGGATGAATAATGTTTGTCATATAGTTAATTAGCTAAAAAGTTAAAATTATTAAACATACAAAACAGTCCCGATGACAGCAAGAGGTCCAGAATATGGAGCCAAAACTTTCCATGTGAAGGACAACGAGAGCAGCAACATTGAAAGAGCCTTGAAAACAAAAACAAAAAAGAGGTAGCGATGATTTCAAGATGCACTGAAGTAGTATAAATCTTGGGAGATTATGAGTGCATAGCAATATAGCATACCATTCCAGAAAAGCTTGTGATCAGAAGACTTTTCCGTCCTTGTTTGTCCATCAAAGAAGACGCGATCATTGTGCCTGCAAATGCAATGAAATCAAGATCAGTGTATCATGTGTCAGTTACCAGTAATAACTGTCGATTAAAAAGACCATAAAGGAGACGTCACTCACCAAAAACATTTGCAGCCCCAACAAGAGCACTGGCTGCCACATCAGATGCAACTCCTGCTGTGCGGAACACGGAGGTTGAATAGTACACAACTGCATTTATTCCAGCCAACTGCTGGAACAAGAAAAGGGCTGCACCAACACTCACAACTGCCATACCACATGCATGTCAACATTGCATGATTAGATAATCCATAACAAAATGATATAATAAAATAAATGATGTGATATCTTACTGTCTTATATATGTAGTTATGTACTGATTTTACCTTTGAAATACCGGGAACTGAAAAGATCAAACCAACCAGCATCTTGCTCTTCTGAACCTTGACCAGATGCACTTAAGTCAGCCATAACCTCTACAACTTTTCCATCACCGTATAATGTTTTTATCGCTTTCTCAGCCTGGTCAATTTTCTTTTGCTGCAAGTATATACACCCAATTCACTTATCAGTTTTCACATTTACTAATTTATACAAAAGTGGTCCCCCGACAAACTAGTTTTATGCAAGACCTGAACAAGCCAACGAGGAGATTCTGGAGAGATAGCCATTCCTAATGCCAATAGAACAGATGGGACAGCTGAGATTGCAAACATCGTTCTCCACCTAGAAAATGAACATATAAAATTAAATACAGATATTTACCACAATACACTTAGAAAACATGGGAAAATCACCATAAGGGGTTGGCAGCTAAGGGTAATCCAGCCACCAAAGCTGCAAGGATTCCAATGCAAATAAACAGTTGGTTGATAGATCCAAGCGTCCCACGAATTTCAGTTGGTGATATCTAAAAAGAAAGGCGTCAGGTGAGAAACGTAAAATTGTTAAATTGTTGAGTAACATAAAGCTATAAAAGAGTTAAGATTACCTCAGATATGTATAGAGGGACAATAGCAGATGATATGCCAATTCCAATGCCAGCCAGCAAGCGGCCAATTATCATGGTCTGTACATTTGTAGCCGTTGCACTGGATAATAAAATTATATTACACACATCCATTATCCATCTAAAATCTAAACAACCATAATAATAAAAGTTGTATAAATAGCGAACCAGAGAAATGCTCCAACTGTAAGAGGAATCGCATCTAGTAGAAAAGTTTTTGTTCTTCCAAATTGGTCAGCAAGAGACCCTCCTGTAAAGGAACCAACTGTCGCACCAGCAAGAAGAGTGCTAACAATCCATCCTGCACTAAAACCACCCATGAAAAACAGTCGTATAACATATGTAAATCAGTTATAATTTGCTAAATCTTGCCTTGCAGAACTGCATTATCAGCGATACCAAGATCTTTCGCAAGATACTCGAGTGCACCATTGACCACCCTGAAACAGTAAACCGCTCAGAAATTAGAACCGTGAACTCTTACGACATGTAGGAATCACAAGATATAAAGTAATGTACCCTAGATGATATCCAAACAATATGGCTCCCAGACTAGCAACACCAACATAAGGTAAAACTGATCCAGAAGAGCTTGATTGGCTCTTGACAGGAGTAACATCTCCGTCTACATTATCATTAGCCGTGCAGCTTGTTAGAAAATTAAGACAGTACCAAAGCTTTACCGCGTCAATTTTCTACCAATCAACTATTTTATGCAAAATCATGGTCAACCATAACCAAAAACTCAATAAAAGTCTTCAGTTCTAAATATTTTGCTTTTAATAAACACTATTCCCCTAAAACACTTAGCTTAACCCCTACAAGTTCTCCAATTACACTCGACTGTCGTAAACAACCACCAAACACAACTAATTCAGTACTTTGCATCCATGGTCCCAATTTTTAACAAAACAAACCGAAGACTGGAGCGTTAACTAATCTATACTTTGCACGAGTAGGGATGAGCAAATGGTACCTAGTACCGAACCCGAACCAGTACCAAGCCATTTTCGATACCAATTCAGCACCCACATAGTTTCAAAAGATGGTTGAGGCGCGCACCTCGAGGCACCCAAAAAACGAGTATGAAGCGGCGCCTAAGCCCTCAGATCATTCTTTTGTATGTGCGCCTCATAGGCTGAGTTGCTAGAAAACTTATGCCTCCGGGGAATTTAATGTTTTTAGACTTTTTTGTGTTAATTTTAAACATTCTATGTCTTTTTAATGTGTGTTTTTTATGTTTTTAATGAATTTGATGATCAATCAGTTGGTATTTTATTTGTATAAGATATCTAATATTTACATTTATTTTTAATTCCGCCTCTGGCTTACGCTTTGTAAGGCGAATGAAACACCTCGAGGCTCGATTCCGTACTTTTAAACCTTAAATACCAACTTTATTTTCGGGACCGGTACTTTCGCTACTATGGACCGGAACACACTTCCAGTGCAATACTAGTACCGGACCTAAGTCGCAATCCGAAATCATTACCCCTACAGGTCTTGTGACAGTCTCAAACACCTAATGTTATAGAATGATGAAAACCTATAGTAATAATAATGTAACAATAAACCCTAACTAATATATTCTCTCACATTCAACAGCAATAACATTAGGTCAAACCGTCAAACATCAACTAATTGTGCACATAATAATAATAATAATAATAATAATAATAATAATAATAATAATAATAATATACAAAAAAAAAACAAACCAGAGGCTTGAGCTATGACTGATCTGGACTTGACAGACGACGAAAACACACTTCCAGCACCAACAGAACACCGGTCCAAGCCTACACGAGTGGACCGGAGTCGCAATCCGAAATTATTACCCCTCCCGGTCCCGATCACACAAGGCAAACCGGTTTTGTTCTTAACCGAAGGGCTACGGCTTAGAATAAAACCGTTGGCACCGAGGTTTATTCCTTGCATCTTCAATTAAAATAAATGATTGGATTTAAAAAAAAAATGGTTGTAAGAAACAGAGAGAGAGAGAGAGAGAGATTAAGTGATGGATGAATGAAGGGGGAGGGTCGAAAATGTGAGTGAGGTGGGGACAGAAGTGTTGTTATTGTTGTTGTTGTTTCCGTTTGCTTTGGTGGCAACGATGGAGTTGTAGTTTCAGGGAGTTTGTTGTCGTCTTTTGTAATTTGTATGTCAAGTTTGAAAAGGAGATTGAGATAATTTGATTGGGTTTGGATCGGATAAACAGCAAATTTGGTGATCCGATGTGTTTACGGATTATTATTATTTTTTTCTTTTTTTGGTTTTCATATTTTAATCGCTTATCTTCACTTATCACCTTCTCTAATCCCTATCCATCTATCGTTACAAGGAGGACACGTGGTATGACGCACCTACTAGGAAACGAAGAAACGGTAAAGAGGACGCTGCACCGAAGGATCTCGTGGTCACAAAGTTTTTTGTATCCAATCTTCCTGAGGGTTGTGCGTCGACTGATCTTTATGGAGTGTTAAAGGGGTTCGGGAGTATTCATGGGATTTACATTGCAAGGAAGTATGACAAGCTTGGGAAAAGATTCGGATTTGTTTCGTTTGTCAATGTCAAAGAGCCGAGTGGGTTAGAGAAGGAGATGAAGGATGTGTGGATAGGTTCCTACAAGTTGTTTATTGTGTTAGCCAGGTTCGTGGATGGGGAGCGAGTTGTGAGGAAGGAGGAAAAACGCTGGGTGCCGGTGGAGGAGAAGAATGGTGGAGATAGGGTTTCGACAGAAGAGGAGACTCCGGTTGAGGCTGGGGCTAAGACGGGGTCTGCTCAGGCTGAGGGACGGTCGTTCCGGGATACGCTGCTGGGGGTTACTAAGGCTGAGGCTCCGGTTGACATTGTGGTTGATGATGGGTTTGTGGGTAAGGCGCTGTGGAAGGGGTGGGCTTTGTTTGGAATAGCCAAGGACCTTGAGGCATTAAAGGGTTTAAAACGGTGGCTGGTTGAGGTGAGGTTGGGGAAGGTGAAGATTAGATATGTTGGAGGGTTGTCAGTGGTTTTGGTGTTCGAGACTAAGGAGAGCATGATGGACCTGGTTATGACTAATGACGTTTGGAACTCTATGTTTTCGTCACTGGTACCGTGGGAGGGGCAACAATCTTCCGGTGATCGTATTGCATGGCTGAATGTGTACGGTATTCCTTTGTGTCTTTTTGATGATAGGGTGCTTGATTTAGTTGGGTCTCAGTTTGGTAGAGTTGTTAAGTCTGCCAAAATTGATGAGTCCACGGAGGATTTTTCAGTCGCTACGATTGGTGTACTTGTTAATACGGTGCAACGGATACGTCAGTTGTGTAAGTTGGTTTGGAGGAACGTCCCGTGTACGGTTTTGGTGGAGGAGGATATTGGCGAGTGGGTGCCGGATTGTATTGACGTGGATGAGGAGGATAGTGGGTGCGATCGGTCGTTTGATAAGAGTCTCTTGAAATGTGTGGTGTCTCCTGTGCGAGTTGATGTGGATAGTATGGGAGGTTCTACTAGTGATGGTAACTTGCATGGGGTGCATGGGAATGGTCCACAGCATGCTACGGTGATTGTACAAGAGAGTGAGAGTAGGGATGATTTGAAAAAGGATAATGGGTTGGGTTTTAGTATGATGGAGGAGGGTGTTGTTTCGGGTTCTAAGAAAAAGAAGCGTGGCTCTTTCCGGAAGAAGTCTAGATCGGATAAGTCGCCTTCGCCTACGGGGGTTGAAAGACCTAAGAAACGTGCTAGGGATGGGGAAGACCCTTACGATATTGACCGATTTATTTTCAACATTCAAGAGGGACAAAAAAGGTTGGAGGATACGGTTGTTGATCAACAGGATGTTGGGGTAGAAGGTCGTAGAGGGGAGGATGCGATGGATGGGGTTGATGTGAGCAATATAGAAGTTGAGATAGAAAAGGAGGTGGGTCAGACAGTTAGCTTGGGCCAAGCCTTGGGTGCGACTGGGTTGCATGGTTTTGAAGAACCGCTAAGGAAGATGATTGGTGACGAAGGCTTTCAATCGGTGTCCTCATGAATTGTCTGTCTTGGAATATTAGAGGGCTGGGTTCCGCGGGTAAAAGTTCGTGGATAAAGAATCTTAAGGTTAGTAATGAGGTTGGGTGTGTCATGATTCAAGAGACGCAGTTTCAGTCGCTAGATGGGATTAATGTGGGAACTTTTTGGGGTACGGGGGAGTTTGAGTTCGAGCATGTTGATGCGGTGGGTCGGTCCGGGGGTCTGTTGTCTATGTGGGATCCTAAATTGTTTGTGAAGGAATCGGTTTTTAAGCACAGGTACATTCTTGGGGTTTCGGGTCACTTGAAGAATGATGGCCAGAAAGTCTCGTTTGTGAATGTGTATTGTCCGCAGAAGATTGTCGATAAAAGGGCGGTTTGGGAAGAACTTAAGAGGTTGATTTCGAATGATGAAGAGATGTGGTTCGTGGTGGGAGATTTTAACTGTGTTCGGGACCGTTCGGAACGTCGGAATTCTAAGTTCAATGAAGGAGAGTCTCGTGAGTTCAATGATATGTTGGATGAAATCGGGTTAAGTGAATTTATGTTGCGGGGTAGGCGCTTCACGTACATAGCGGGAAACAAACTAAGTCGGTTAGATCGTGTTTTTGTTTCTTGGCCGGTTATGAGCAAATGGAATGGGGCGGAATATAGAGTGTTGGACCGGGTTGAGTCGGATCATTTCCCTTTGTTGCTTAAGATTGAGTCGCGTAATTATGGTGCCAAGCCGTTTAGGTTCTATAATTCGTGGCTCAATAGAGAGGGGCTTCAAGAGGTGGTAGAGGAGGCCGCGGGGGTGGTTCAATCGGGTGACGCTCCTGATCGCAAGTTATTGGGTAAATTCCGTTTGTTGAGATCAAAAATTAAGGAATGGGTTGTTAAACAAAAAGTGGTGGAAAATGAGGAGGAAGAGACGCTTAGAGCAGACTTGAACCTTTTGGAGATGGAGTTGGAGAATCGGGATTTAACAGAAGCTGAGGGGTGGGTTTTGGATGAATCTGTTAAGAGGATTAAAGAGTTAGAAGGTTTACGGGTCCGAGATTTAAAGCAAAAGGCGAGAGTGCGATGGGCGAAAGAGGGTGACGAAAATTCTTCTTATTTTCACGGTGTCATTAATTCGCGTAGGGTGTCTAATACGATTCCAGGTTTGTTGATTGATGATGTTTGGGTGACGCAACCGAAGGCC
Source organism: Ambrosia x helenae (assembly GCA_030844895.1). NCBI lineage: Eukaryota > Viridiplantae > Streptophyta > Magnoliopsida > Asterales > Asteraceae > Ambrosia > Ambrosia x helenae. Next base: position 25,067 of record JAUTDX010003393.1, on the reverse strand, counting down.
GTCAAGCGGGAGGTGTTAAGGTTTTTTAAAAATAAGTTTGTTGAAGACTTAAAGGTTCGGCCGGGTATTATAGTGGAAGATATAAAGACTTTGGACCCGTTGTCTGCGGAAGGTCTTATAGCGCCGTTTTCCGAGAAAGAGATTAAGGAGGCGGTGTGGGATTGTGGGAGTGATAAGGCGCCGGGACCGGATGGTTTTAATTTTGGTTTTATTAAAAAATTTTGGCATTTGTTTTCAGGTGATTTTGTTGAGATATTGAAGACTTTTGCGGTTAATGGCATCATAAGTAGAGGCGTGGGATCCTCCTTTATCACGTTGGTGCCCAAGGTTAACGATCCGGTGGGGTTGGGTGATTATCGTCCCATTAATCTTATTGGAGTGGTGAGTAAGGTGGTGTCAAAGGTGTTAGCGAATCGGCTCAAGAAGGTTATAGATGGCTTAATTTCCGAATCGCAGACGGCTTTTATAGCCGGAAGATACATTCTGGATGGTCCGCTTATTACTAATGAAGTGCTTACTTGGGCCAGCAAGCGGGGAAAGAAGCTGTTTATGTTTAAAATTGATTTTGCTAAGGCCTATGATAATGTCAATTGGGAGTTTTTATTGTCCATTATGAGACAGATGGGGTTCCCGGAGTTGTGGTGTAGGTGGATTAAGGGAATTTTGTCGTCTGCCAGATCGTCAGTGCTTGTCAACGGTTCCCCTACGTTTGAGTTTTCATGTGAAAAAGGTCTGCACCAAGGTGACCCTATTTCCCCTTTTTTATTTATTATAGTCATGGAAGCCTTAGCAGGTATGATGACAAAGGCGTGTGGTATGGGTTGTTTTAATGGCATTAATCTTCCGAATAGTAATGTGATGATTTCGCACTTATTATATGCGGATGATGCCATGATTATGGGTGATTGGTTGACTAGTAATTTTGATACGTTACGCCGGGTTCTTAGAGTATTTCATTTATGCTCGGGGTTGTGTATTAATATCCATAAGTCTACACTGTTTGGAGTGGGTATGGGTATGGGTGTGGATGAGATTGGAGATATAGCGAAGACCCTTGGGTGTCGTGCGGGAGATATCCCGTTCACCTATTTGGGGATTAGTGTTGGTGCTAATATGGGGAGGATTAGAAATTGGGACCCGGTGGTGAAGGTGGTAAAAGATAGGCTATCTAAATGGAAGGCGAAGGTTTTGTCTATTGGCGGTAGACTAGTGTTGATCAAGTCAGTTTTGGAGAGTTTACCGTCATATTACTTCTCTCTTTATAAAGCTCCGGTTGCGGTTATTGATTGTATTGAATCTCTTATAAAGAGATTTTTATGGGGTGATGACTCGGATGTTAGGAAAGTGCATTGGGTGGCCTGGGAGAAAGTTACTTTGCCTAGATCGAGGGGAGGGTTGGGTCTTAGCCGCCTTGGTGAATGCAATAATGCGTTTATTTTAAAGTGGCTATGGAGGTATCGGGTGGAAGCGGGTTCTATGTGGAGACGAGTTATTGATGCCATCCATTGTTCGGTTCGTTGTTGGGAGACCTATCCAAGTAAGTCTTCTTTCTCGGGTACGTGGTCTAAGATTGTAAAAGGTTGTATTAAAATTAAAGTTGGTGACTATATTGGGCCGAATACGGGTCGGGGCATTTTGGGTAATGGGTTAAACATAAGGTTTTGGTTGGACCCTTGGCTTAAAGAGGTGCCGCTTAAAACTTTATTTCCGAACCTATTCCGGCTTGAGAATAATAAGTGGTGTAGTGTCGCGGAAAGGTTATTGGGTTTTGATGGGTCTGGACCGGTTTCGTGGGAGTGGAGGAAGTATCCGGTGGAGGCCCATCAGGTTGTAGAGTTGATTGAAGCCCATCGGCTCTTATTGGGCCAGGTTCTCACCAACGAGCCGGATAAATGGGCTTGGCATGTTACAGGCCCAGTTCCATTTACGGTCTCAGAAGCGAAGGCCTGGTTGATTTCTGCTCGGGTAGATGGTCAGTCCAGTCCGGGTGGTTTTCAGTGGTGTAAGTGGGTTCCCCTTAAGTGCAATGTTTTTATGTGACGTATGATGCTTGATAGCATTCCGACTAAGGTGGCGTTAGGGAGAAGACATATTCTGAATGGCGATTTGTCTTGTGATTTTTGCAATGGTGAGGAAGAGAGTGTGGATCATATATTTACGGCTTGTGGTATGGCGGCAGGGGTGTGGCAAGGTATTGCAAATTGGGTGCATCTCCCACCGATTTTTCTTTTTTCGGTGGTAGATTTGGTAGAGGTAGTTAACTCGTTGGGGTTCAATAAAAGAAAGAAAGAGGTATTGATTGGGATATTTATGGTTGTGTGTTGGCGGCTTTGGAAAGCTAGGAACGATAGAATTTTCAACCAAAAGTCGGCTACCGTGGTAGAGCTTGTGGCGGATATTAAGGCGTTAACGTTTTTATGGTTTTGTAATAGAACGAATAGTGTTGGGGTGGATTGGAAGGGTTGAAAGTTTTTTTCCTTTGATGTTATGTAAATAGTTGTGGGGCTCCCGGCTTGGGAGTTTTCCCGGTTGTGTGTTTAATGAAGTTTGCCTTTCAAAAAAAAAATCTAATTTAGACATTTTATAATTTATCATAGCATTCTTATCCCATCCACCAAATCTCATTTATCAAATTACACTAAAAATCACTACCCTACCCTTAAATCTTCTCTCTCCTAATTAAAATAATAATACTTTTTCATACTTTTATCATTATATTTTCTCTCTCCTCACTTACAACCACTTCTAAAAATATTAAAATATGTTTAGGGATGAACAGTAACTTTTCATATTTGGGGGTAAAAGTGCTTCCACCAAATGTTCTCTATATCCTCCACTCACAACCACTTACACTCACCCATATAATTTGGTGGACACACTCACATATATTTGATGCCCGGGATGAGAATGCTCTCACACTCATTCCTCATAATTTAGACATTTTAGTTAAAACTTAAAGACACATAATATAACTAGGATTATCTTTATGAATTTAAAAACTAACTATAACTATAATTTTTCCTATGAGTTTGCGTCTTTTGAAAACATTGCATTTACATCTTTGAGTTACACTTGTTGAGATTCCTTCAATCCCTGAAGGCTCAACAATTCAATTGGCCTTGCGAATCGTTGATCAATCTCTCAGTCGAATTGCATGAAACAGAATGTGATTTGTGAACTTACATACCCTGACGTGAGATGTCGATCAAAATTTCAAGGGGTAGGGAAGAGTAGGAGTGTGCAACGGTTCAGAACTAGACCGAATCAAATCGGAACCATATAATGGTAAATTTAAAAACCAGAACCAGACAGTATAAAAATATAACGGTTTGGTTCGGAACCGAGTAAAACGGTTATTGTGTAAACGGTTCTTGCGGAACTGGTTGTCAATTAAATCATAAAATTAACAATTAAATAAAAGACAACTAAGTAAACTTAAGTTGTAGTGTCGTAGTTATATTAAGGACATATGATACATGACTCGACCAATCAACTGAGGTTGTATATATGATGGCTACGACTAGACTAAATTAGGTAGTTCTTACATTCGATTGATATATTTTATAAGTGCGTGATACTAACTACATATACACAATGTTTGATAATTTTAACACTACGAATAATATATCTCATCCGTTACACATGTCACATTACATCATTGCCCGATGCACATTATAAGCCAACTCGTACACCTCATAAATGATTTGTAAGCGTTGGTTCCCGGTTTAAGCTATTTTTTCTCATTATTCTACTTTATATGTTTTATATAAGTTACATAATTCAAATGGTATTCATAACTCAAAAAGTTTGTTAGATGTTATATAGTTAACATGACTTGAACATTATTCTTTATAAAGATTAAACCGAGAAACCGAGAATGCTACTTGGTGAAGATGACCCAACACTTCTTATCAGTGCAGATAGCGTCAATGATGGTAATTTTGGGGTTTGGTCCCTGATTTGAACCAAAACCGGTTTAGAAGGTGCAACAAGTTGTCTTCATTTTGGTGCCACGTCAATACTACTTGTGTCGAGATCAACGATGATGGAGGGATGAATACACCAAATGTTGGTGTGTTTTTGGTGGTGCTACCGAAGCTGGAGTTTGTGAAGACGACCCCCCCTTTTCAGGACGGGTTTTAATGCTGACAATGCGCTTTATTTCTGTGACGGTGGTGTGACTGGTGGTGGTGGTGTGGCAGAAATGGGTGTCGGTGTAGATGGGATGGGTTTCTGTGCGGCAATAGGTTGGTCGGGGGTTTGTTTGATAGTAGTTGGTGGTGGTGAGGTGAAGTGGCAGTGAAGGATGGGGTGGGTGGTGGTAACCGAGATCGATTCTTAAGAAAATTAATCATCTCAACAATCATTGACTCGATTTGATCCAATGATTCGTTTTATTTTTGAGCATCCATATAAGTGGATCATACGCTTTGATACTAATTGTTATGTACCAATTAGGACGGAAAATAGAAAAGAATACCAAAGAGAATTTAGAAGTTTTTGAGATTGATTTTATCATATTTTCATTCATATCCTCCTCACCAATTAAAAGGACCTTATATAAGGGACACACACCCCTCTCTTTCTTGATTGTGGGGAATATGAAGACTACTAACCATGCAACAAGCACTAACAAATCATGCAAAGTTACAAACAACTAACCATGCAACTAGGAACTCACGAAACGTGTGATAAAATGCAAGATAGATAGGGTGGTCTATAATGTGGCACGAGGGTCCACATCAAATGTGGTGGTGTTGGTGAAGGAAGAAGAAACCGAAGGTTGGTTGTATTTCGATGGAGAAACGACGAAGAATGGCAAGAAGCTAGATGGAGTCGATGTGGTCTTCGTTGGGAACTTATATTTGTTTTCTTTAATAATAAGAGTGAAATGGCATATTAATCTAAAATATATTTTTTCACAATGTCCACCAACAACAAAGATTATATGCGTGACATGTGAGTAAACAATTATAGGTAATTTATCAAAAGTGGAAACCAAAATTGAAATTTAACAAAAAAAAAACTATAAAGGGGAATTAGAGTTCGAATTTGACTATGCTAAACACTAAAAACATAATAAATACATTTAAAGTGAAAGCTACCTACCATTCTATTATACAACATGAAGACATGAAGTCGTTTTTCTTTCTAAATTAGACGTATTATCTTTTATATTACACTATAATAATAAGCAAACTTATTGAACAGTAAATTGCCATTATTGTAATTTTGTCAACTTATAAGGGTAAAAAACTAATCATCACCATGATGGCACTTTGTGTGCTGTACCACGTGTTGAGTGGGCTTCTTTTTGAGCCACGTATTATTTGTAGCTATCAAAAGGTTATTATTAAATACCATTCTCTCTCTATACCCGCCATTTTAATCCACACAACACAACACACATACACCATCCAGAGAGAGACAGACTCGAGCAAATGGCCGAGCTCCGCCGTAGACGACGGCGCTTTCCTTTTTTTTGAGGCGTGAACAACCCAAACCCCACAACCGCAGTATGGCGCACCTAGGAGCGGTGACGCCTCACCCATTCAAGCGACAGTGGAAGTTTTGCCGGTTATTTTAAATGCGAAGGAAAGAGTAACAGCAGGTAGTCGTGTTCTTTATCTTTCAGCGATGATTATTGTAGACGAGTTAGTTGTTTCTGTTTCCTTTGCTTTTTCCTTTTTAATTTTTTTACTTTGATGATGTTGGTGGCGGCGCTTCTGTTGACAACGACCCCCGGTTTAGTAGCAGAGTGACGGTGGTTATGACTATCAGAGATGAGCCGGCGACGGTGGTATAGGGTTCCGGCGGGAATTCCGGTGACAACAACCACCGGAGGTGAAGCTTGAAAATATTATGCTTCGTTTTCTTTTTTATTTGTTTAGTTTTTTTTGTTGGTTACTTATTTTTGACTCCAGTTTTGGGTGTTCATTAGGCATATTCCAACAACGGGTGGAGAAGAAAGAGGCAACGGTTGCGGTTGTTCAGGTAGGGAGATAATGGCCGGTGCCCTATGATTGCAATCTCGGTTAGACGGTCATTATAGGAAGCAGTGGATCAAGCAGAGTGGCTTTGAAGAGGAGTGTAAACGGGTGGCGGCATGATTTTGAAAAGGTAAGTGATATTTTATTACTCAATAACCAATAGGTGGTAATTTTTTACCGGTGGGAAACTCTTTATTCGTGGGTTTTGTTTTATGATAACCAATATTGTTGGTTTTGTGTTTGTTTTAAAAGATGATTTTTGCTAATGATAAATGAATCTGACAGATTTGTGAGTCTGGAATTGGATATTGTGGTTCTGAAAGTGTCGTGTCGTCGAAGATATTGATGCAACGTTGCAGCAGGCACAAGAGACGTCGATTGCATCGTCAGCTGCTGCAGCGTATGCGTCTGTTGCTGCTGCACAACCGTAACCTGAAACGGTTGCACCTGCTGCTGAAACAACACTTGTCCATGATCACCGTGTTAAAACAATTGTCCCACATGCACTCCTCGAACTGGGTTCTGCAACAGAAAGTTATGTTGATGCAATTGCTATTGTTAATGACGCGGTTCAACAACTTGAACCCTGGGTTGAACCGAGAAGAAATTATGCTGATGTTGTTGCTGATTATTTTGCTGCTGGTGTTGGTTCGGATGTTCAATATTAAACCCAAAATTATTATTATTATTATTATTATTATTATTATTATTATTATTAATCTGTTGAGGATATTCAATTTCTGAATCATATAACGATTTCATAGTTATCAGCGTGACAACGGTGCAGTGGCTACAACAGTGGTGGGTCAGGACTGCACAAAGGTAGAGGAAGATGGTGGTTTCATGTGACCAAGAGAATGCCTCTGGTGTTCTTCAGCCCACATCTTGGCAACATGGTTGATTTCTCTTCTGGCTGGTCTCTTACTATGTTGATTCTGGATGTGATGGATCTAGCTGTTGCTTATTTTCCCAGTGGTTATGGTTCCTCTACCTATTATTATGGAGGTAATTCAGTGGATATTTAAATAAAAGTGAAAGCAAAAACATGTTATTGTAGCGTGTGCTTCGGTATAAAATGATTATTCTTTTAGTAATTGTAGTTCCTGTTATTTGTCTGCATAAAGTTTGTTAACTGAAATCCTGATGATAATTCAATGTTAGGCTATGATGGGACCACCAATGGTTGGGAAGATTACTCAAGATATGTCTACGACGTGTTTGCATATATGAAGAGATCGATTTGGATTCCAATTCAGATGATCCGGTCTGTGGCGATGGTGACGTGGAGATTAAGGGTCCCGTCTTCACTACGGTTTAATTATGTAAGTTTGTTTTCTTACCATGTTCTCTTAATTGTTACTTTGCTATTATAGTTATGATGATGATTAATTGAAATTCTGGATGTTTTTGTTTGTTACCTTTCAATTTATGGATGTTTGGATATTGTAGTCTCTTATCTTTCAATGAAGATTAAACCCTTCTTATGTTGGATTTTTAAAAAGATCATGTTGAAAAAAGAAAAGAAATGAAGCTCAATGAGGTGACCCTCTCTTACCCTACATTAATAGGCCTTTTTTAGCTTTGGCGAACTGAAGACGGGTCTGATTTGCTGTGGGCTTGATATTTTGTAAACATATGCATGTTCTTTTATGCACACCTGTGGTTTTATGTAGTTCCAACATCACCCACTTGAACATGTATTCTTGATTCCAGGTTGTCATCGATGATGGTGAGATTCTTTATTGTTTTAATTAATCGTTTAGGTTTTTACTGAATTGTTTAGGAACTGAGTTCTGTTTATTGCAATAGGTTTGAAAGTTAGGTTATTAATAATATTATGTTTGGATTATAGCAGCAAGAAGATATGAAGCCACTGGTTGGATTAGGAAAATGATAGGAGTTGTTTGGGCAAAAGATTTGCCTGCAGAGCTTCTGAGGAAGAATTTAGGGTTGCTTTAAGAAGTGGCCTTATTCTTTGTTATGTGATCAATAAGGTTGATCCAGGAGCTGTGACCAAGGTTACTGATTTCAACATTTTGTTAATTTTATAATTAGATTTTTTTAATAAAGTTGATGGTGATTTTGAATTTTTTATCATTTGTAGGTGGTTGAAGGTCCGTTTGATTCGGCACCTGTGCCTGATGGAGCGGCTTTATCTTTATACCAATGTTTTGAAAATGTTAGGAATTTTTTTGTTGCTGTAGAGCAAATGGGACTGCCTACGTTTGAGGCATCGGATTTGGAACAAGTAAGTGTTTGAATGGTGCAATAAACTGTGAACAGTTTATGTTCATGAAGGTTTTGAGTAAAGTTGAATTGTTTTGTTTAAATTTTCAGGGAGGAAAATCGTCTAGGATTGTGAATTGTATTCTAGCACCTTAAATCCTACCATGAGCGGAAACAAATAGGCGCCTACGGGACGTGGAAATTTGGTGGGAACCAAATCATCGCCGCAACGCGGCGGATTATGCCGCTAGTTTATATTAAAAGAAAGACAATTCAATAGTGTCTTTCTTTTAATATATGTATTGGTCACTAACTTTTAGCTTTATTTTATTTTCTGCTACTAACTTTTAGGTTAATTTTATTTTCTTCTAATTTGACCACTAAACTTAGACCAACAAACTTTTAGCTTTTAGGATTTAAAACTTTGGCCACTAACTTTTAACTTAACTTTATTTTCTTTCAATTTGACCACTAAACTTTTAGCTTTTAGGATTTAAAACTTTGACCACCAAACTTTTAGCTTTTAGGATTTCAAACTTTGACCACCTAACTTTTTTAAACTTGCATTGCGCTTTGGCCAAACTTTTAGTTTTTAGGATTTCAAACTTTGACCACCAAACTTTTAACTTTTAGCCGCGAGTATTTTTTTGAAGCTCACGCGAGAATAACAGTCACTTAATATTATCTTTTATGTCCACGAAACTCTCCAACCAACAGGAGCTCCCACAGCGACGCATGATCTTTAACGTCCGCCAAATACCCAATGCAACAGAAGCTTCCGCCGCGTTTCGCACAACAGCCGCACTTGCAGCGAAGCGCGGACAACTAGGTATTAGTTTTAAATAAAATCTACGTCAAACACAAACGAGAAGAATCGTCACAAAAGGCCAAAGAAAATGAGATAAGAACTACTCCTTATAAAACCTCCTTATAAAATTTAAATAATTTTTAAGAAAAAACATTTGAAACTTTATACCTACTTTAATATATCCTCATAAATGAAAATTCTCACATGGGAGTATAACTTTTAAGTTTTAAGGAGAAAATTTAAACAATTTTTAAGAAAAACATTTGAAACTTTATACCTACTTTAATATATCCTCATAAATGAAAATTCTCACATTGGATCTCCTTATAAAATCACTTTCGAGCTAAAACTATTAGGCTCGAACTAAGTCAGGCCCGAGCTCTAGCTTAGGGCTGTTCACGAGCCGAGCCGATTCGAGCGGAGCTTTGCTCATGCTTGGCTCGTTTACAAACCGAACCGAGCAGAGCGGCTCATTTACAATCGAGCCGAAAATCGAACGAGCATTCTTCGAGCGTAAATTTTCCGAGCGAGCGCCGAGCGAGAATCGGGGGGAGAGTAATTTGGACGATCATAAAATTAGGATGTTTCCTTCTATGTTTTCATTGTCGGGTGACAACTAAGGTCGAACTGTCCGATGATAATACTAATATTGAGATCACAGTGACTGATGATGATGCTTAGAGTGAGGCTAGTGAGGCGATGAGCATATGTCAGAGAATAGTTGTTGCATTGTGACGTTGGGTGATATCAAGCGACAATTAGCGTTGGACGACAAGACTGTCACCTCATGACTTACGGTTTTACTATTAAATATAGTGTTAATTTTTTATTGAGTTAAGTGGACTAGTTATATTTTGTTTGCATATATACTGAGTCAAATCCAATAGAATGTTATATATAAAACCATAATTTTATCTGTAAATTGTGTGTATATTTATAACTAAATATATAATAAATAAATAAATAAAAATTTATTCTAGCCGAACCGAGCCGAGCGTACCTTTGCTCGTGCTTGGCTCATTTATAAACCGAACCGATCCGATCGGCTCATTTACAACCGAGCAAAAGATTGAGCGAGCATTTTTTGAGCATTTTCGGAGCGATCCACGAGCGGCGAGCGATTTGAACAGCCCTACTCGAGCTCCATAAAAGGATGACGAGCCGAGCTCGAGCCTAGTTAGGCTAGGACTTGGCTCGGCTCGGCTCGTGTACACCCCTAACCGTATGTCATCCTTGTGCCTTTTTTCTTATAATTTAAACTTTGTGTTTTCGAGTTAATCAATCTTTATATGCTGTTTAAGCTAACCTAAAGGTTGTCTAAGCTGACAAGTCTTAGCATGATTTGTTTAAGCTAATAAGCCTTAGCTTGATTGATCCACGATTGAGCAATGTATTGATTATGTTTCTTGTATCCAATAATTCTTATTTAATTTGCTTAATCTCTTTGACGTTTAATAAGTCAAGAATGTACGATATGAATAGTCATATTTAACATTCCTATCACATACTTATATTTTTGTTTTATCTAACATAACGGGTCCATTTTACAATGGATTGAGATGTGGGTTAGAAGGGAGACGATAACTCAAGATTAACCGTATGAGTTCTATTGAGTCATTGACCCAAATCACATAGCTATATTATAATAACACCAAATTCCACAATGATAAATATATATGGTAAGTGTCCCATATCTTTTAAAACTAGCTTGGCCTAGATATGCAAGATCCAACCTGTCCGGTTGTCCCCTTACTATTATTAATACTTGCATTTTATGCGAGGTACAGTTTTTTTTTCTTTTTCTTTTTTGCTTTCTTATGTATTTCCGATTTTGGTTCGATTTCATCATATACTGATCTTGTCTGGTTAGTAACCGATAAGCAACCCTAAATTCATCACTACCCGTAACATTTTGGGTTTATAAAAAAGACTGTGTTTAGAGAAAGAACATATTTTCTTATCAAAACCAAAATAAACATGTTTTGAAGGGTAAAAAATTAAATAAAAAATACTTTTACTGGCCAATAGGAAACAATATATAGATTGAAGCAATTAGGCAATGCAAGCATGTGATTGTTTAAAAACTAAAAGTTAATGAAAAGATTTATGGCCCCATCACGAATGTAGTGATGACTGTTCTTGCACGTGGTAGGGTTTTGACTTTTATTTTTTTTATTTGTTAAAATTTCTAAAATACCAACAAACAAATGCCAAACTAGATGACCCATTGAGCAAAATCAGGTCTTTATAAAAAGTTTGTGAGGATGATAAAGGCAAGGATTATGCAAACGTAAAATAAAATACTAAGACAAACGAAAAAGAAGATTAATTTGAATAGTTTTAGCCTTGTAGGAAATACAAATACCTAAACTTAACATAAAGTGTGAAAACACTTTATATTATAAGTTATCATAAGAATGTGTGAATGATCATTACTGAATGAATGAAGTGGTATTGTATATATGAAATGAAATTTTTTGGCTAACAATTAGCATTCATTCACATATCATCATTTTTTTTACCGAATTCAAACTATTATGAATTAGAGTCATGTCCGGGTGTACACATCGAAATAAAAGTTTGTATACATCAGTGGTAAGTAGTTGTAACATATCAACCTTTATAAATTCACATATACATTGTGTTGGTATGTCAAAATTGAATTAATTATAAAAATCGGACTAAAATGTCAATAAATGTTGGACTTGTTGAGACAAGCTACTAATCTCTTAGGCCAAAAGGGGTGCTACTAGAATTTTATTTTCCTTTTACTGATTTTAACCAATCCTGCTTTGTCACATCACTTTACTGATTTACTTCACTGAAACACCTTTTTGTAGTCAGCACTCCACTGATTCTTTTATTTTATTTTTATAATTTCATTAAACCTTTTATTATTATTATTATTATTATTATTATTATTATTATTATTATTATTATTATTATTTCACACGGTTTAAAATTAATCACCATACTATTTCAACCGTCCCAACCTCACGGTCATAATTCAGTATGGAAACCGTTCAATCGAATTGAATGGCATTGATACCGTTCCACCAAACCGTTCGAAATTTTTTATATATAAACTTAGCATACGGTGGGGTTAAAACACATTTTTACCACCGTTTATACAAAGAAACACACACGAAGATGACTCGTTGGACCACCGAAGAAGAGATTGCATTGGTGATATGCTACCAAGACGCCTCGAACGACCCGACACTTCAACAACGTCGTTCGCAGGTTTTTTTGGGTACGTGTACTGGCCGATTTCAACCGCCACGTTGGCACCAATGACCGCACAACCGTCAGCCTGCAGCGGAAGTGGACCGATCTCACCAATAAGTGTGATCGGTGGACCAACATGTACCAGAATACATTGAGGGAGGAGCCGGGCATTGACCCGGAGTTGGCTATCGAGCTCACGCATGTGGAGTATGCGGCTTGATACGACAGCAGCTTTGACCATGTCGAGGCATGGCAACTGTTGCGCCAACTCTAGGTTTTTTTAATTTCTTTTAATGTATTTTATTTTTAGTTTTTTATGATTAATAGTTATGAATTTTTGTTTTTTATGTTTATTTATTTTTAATGTTCCTATTAAACAAACCGTTTAAAAAAAGGTAGAGATTTACATACAACAAATGGTAAAAATAAAAGAAATCGCAAAAAAAGGTATATAAAAATGTCAAAAATAAAAGAAACCAACGGTACCAGCACGGTAAAGAACACTAGCAAAACGGTCCACGGGATCACTACCAGCGTGTATGGCGGCGGTGATACCGTGCTGGTAGTTGGTACCCGTGGCCAATTCGGGTGGCGCCCCGTCCCCTCTTAGGTAGGGCGGAGTCGGTTGGGGAAACGGGGAAACGTGGTCATCCGGGAATGAGGTGGAGGTGGAAGGGGAAACATCTTTCTCCAAGGATTCATCACATTTTGGAGGGAAACCAAACACAGTTTTAGAGGGAAACCAAAGATGGAAAAAAGGAACATGGGAATACCTTTTCCCCGATTTTGGCCCATGTTGGGGAAATTGTACTTGTCTAAGGAGCTTGGACAAATCAGTGCCTTAAATGTTTATCTCACACCGTGTAGTCTAAGCTCTAAATATTTACTTTAGTCTCCTACTTTTTAGAAATAGATATTCAATCATGATCACAACACTAAATACACGGGTTACACATTTATGTTACTACTTCTTTAGTGTGATGTAATTAATCACTATCACGGCTTGTTTCACCACCAACAAGAATCCGGAATTTGGCTAACAGTTTATCCCAAAACAGTATTGAACAAATTGTACTAGAAACTCTAGTATTTTCATGCACGTTTAACCAACACAACGTTAAGGCTAGTTCTTCTTTTTCACTCCACGATATCAACATGGTATTGATTATAAAATGGTAAAGGTTTGATTTTAGAAAAGTGTGATGCGGGGTAATAAAATTGGAAGATGTATTATATATACAGGGGTAGATTTTAACGGTTTTGAAGTATATAAAAAAGAACCATTCGAGGGACCAACGGTAACTTTTTTCAGCATAACCGTCCACCAATCAAAACACACCACGTCACCTTCCATTGTTGCCCACGCCGGTGGAAATCTTCATAGGGAATACATTTGTAACGGGCTTAGCCCAAACCTTTTACGAAAGAGGCCCAACGATTACTAACAAGATTTAAGCCCAATATAAATTAAACAGAGATGGAGTGAAGCGTCTGTCGTCTTCGTCTTCATCTTATTGCTTACGAGATTCAACTCCTTTAATAAAATCCTGCAATGGTTTCTTCTTCTGGTCGCTCATAGACTTATAACACATCGTTTCAACTCTCTCTATAACCTTCTAATTTCACTGTATACACAATGATGTCTCCAAACCACACTCCTGATGATCGAGCCTCATCTCATACCACTAATTTTAGGTATATTCGTTTTATTATTTCGTATCAGTTATCCAGTCATTCATTTGAAGATAAATTGTAGATTATTATTGTGTATTTGGAAGAAATGTGCCTAAAAGTGAATGATATTGGTTATATGACCTAGGTTTTGTTGATTGAGAGGTTTTATTATTTATTATAAAGAATTAGTGTAATAGTGATTTACTTTTACCTTGTGTTAACCTATTTTTTATGTTAATGTTTAATTTTCTGGTCTTTTTACATATTGTTAGGGCTATGTTATTAGCAATCTATGCAGTTAGTGCGGTAAGAAATTGGATATCGGTCAAGGACCGATATTTGAGGTATAGGTTGTTATTGCGGTGAGATGTCGGTAATTTTTATATGATGAAGAATTTATATATAGCAATTTAACATTAACAATTCAATATACTCTCCTACTGTTGACAAATTAAACTTTTGCAACTTGCAAAACACTAACAGTTGTAGCAAGTAGGAACTTATTAGTATTTAAAACACTAAAATTTAACAATTAACAATTAAGACTTAAAACACTAATAGCAGCAATAGGAAGAAAGGCAAATGGAAGAAGTAAGAAGGTACGGATATCGGGAATATCAATGATATACCGGTCTAGTATCGGTCAATATTGCCGATAATAGCGGTACCAATATTCTGACCGATAGCCAATATATTGGTGCCGAGTTAACTACATAGCTAGCAAGGTTTTTAGGACCGGACTCGACGTAAAACCGGTCTCCCTACCGATCCACTGGATGACGTCGTAAATATTATAAAAATAAATAGGGTAAATTTTGAATAAGTTAATCAATTCCGGTTCAACCGACCGGTTTTCAGCTCCAACTTCTGCTTCGTGTCAAACCGGTTCAACACCTTAACCTGGATAGGTTAAGGGCCCGGTTCCTGGTCTGGATTTCAAAACTTTGGTAATTATTAGAATGTTTCACATGAGAACGTAAATGGAGGTTTGAAATTGGTTGAATAAATGATCACACGTCCGGTTTTACTGGAGTGTTATGATTTCAGTCTTACTTGAAGGAGTGTGTATGAATTTAGGTTTCTAGGGCTTGCTTGCAAATCTAACTTGTGGTTTTTTGGTAGTTTTAGTTTAAGCGTTGTTTAATCTGGTGTTTGTTTTGTGTTATGAAAGTCCTATGCTCTGCTTTGATTGACTATCGCGTATAACAGGCATACTCCTTTGCAAATAATCCATGTGATTGGGAGCTTCTTGAGGATATGGTCAGTGTACTCCATGTACAGATATTTGTCTCAGACAGGTGCTTCGGTTGTACTTTTTATATTCAGTTGTGTTGCTCCATCGGCAATTATCTTTTTAGTTCTACAAAAGCCGTGGAAGGGAAGACCACTATCAAATACACAGGTAAAATGAGTTTATTTTTTTAATTAGATAACCTCTCAGGATCTTAAGGCATAATCCTAGTGTAGACATTTATTTTTTATATGCTTTTAAGAAGGTCTTATGTAAGAGGCACAACCCATTCTTGCAGGTTGTACCTTCGGTTATTAATGGTGGGATTACAGCTTTATACTATATCTTGTGGGGAATAGGCCTCAAATCATGTGGCCCTGTTAGGTAGGTTTTTCTTCTTGATGATAAATGATAATTTGGTAACACTACATATTCCTCATTGATTTCCTTGGGTTTCTTCATGGGTGCAATAGCGATTCTTTGTGTTGATTGCGCGTATGATTGTTTGTTTTGGTAAATACAGATGTAACTAAACATCACACTCGTATGATTCATACATCTATTGGGAAATGATTGGGATCCTCTCAAGTTGAGATCAACAAGACCAACATGACTATTCATGTCGTCTCACAAGAAAATGAGTGCGTCCGTTTCTTTAAAACAAAGTGGGTCCCTTTGAAGGCCCTCAAGCTCTTGTGAAAATGACTATTAATCTATTATTATTAAATCTCAACTTGAGATGATTATAATCCATTGAGAAATCCATCTTATAAGAATGGATAAGAGTATAGGACTTACCCTATATGATTTTTTTGCATGG
Organism: Ambrosia x helenae; assembly: GCA_030844895.1. NCBI lineage: Eukaryota > Viridiplantae > Streptophyta > Magnoliopsida > Asterales > Asteraceae > Ambrosia > Ambrosia x helenae. The sequence continues at coordinate 9,090 of JAUTDX010003393.1, read as the reverse complement.
AATCTCTATAGTGATGCTTACACTTGGCCAGTAGTGGTTAACTTCTTGTATAATCAAACTGTCCAAACTGTTTTCTACATTTTTTGAGTCCTAAGTGTAATTTCAGGGCTATTTTAGCGGAATATTCAGGTGCTGTTCTTGGAGTTCTTTCTGCAGCGTTGTATGGGAGGAGAGGGCATATCTGGAAAAAGGTAGATATTACATGTTAATTTCGACTACCATTAGTTGGTGTTTTTAAACTCTGATACTTCTTGTAGCCTTATAAGAGCTTTTGCTCTGATCCTGATAGTTAAATAATTAGAAGCCTGTTTGTTCTAAATTCTTTTGGTGATAAAAATTGGTACAATACTTTTATGTCTGATCTGTTTGCTATGCAGGTTGGTGGGCTTTTTGCAATGCTGGCTTCGTTCTACTTCTTGTCTCAAGGATGGGCCATGGCCACATATTCTCCATTTTATATCCTCCTACCGGTTGAACTTTGATATTATTAGCAATTTTGTATGATGTAAAGGGACGGGTAACTGTGTTACAAACTTACAATAATTCCACACCATCTCCTCAGATAAAATACATAAATAAACATGACACTTTTATGCTTGATGATAGACTTAACTAGAAAATACCATTTAATGATAGCAATGTCAGCGAGGGCCAGACAGAGCAATTACTGGATATGAAGAGCATGGTAGCTCCTATCCTTGCTGGAATCTTATCAGCATTGAGACGGGTAATCTCAAGACGTATCTCCCTCAAGGTATCTACTTAGTTAAAAACTTTTTTTGTGTAAGTTCTAACCGCCAAACACTGTAATGGAGTTTCAGAGTACTTTTTTTAAAATAAATTTCAGAATCAGCTGAAAAGAAGGCTTCATGCTATAACAATTGCATCTGCAACTTGCTTTCTCTTTCCTGTGGCCATGTGGGACATGATTGTCGTAAGTTTAGCTACATGTATTGCTACTTTTACGGCTTTACTAGATAGAGTGACATAGATACATCTCTCTTTTACCACTTGATATAATCCATGCAACGTACAGGGTTCACCTAAAGTGGAATTACCATTTTCTCCTTGGGCTTTTTCAAGCACCATTCTCTTTGGCATAATCTTAATATTTTATGTGGACAGCATTGCTGAGGAAAGGTATACTACAGTAGCAGTATGTGTTTTATCACTTTATGTTCATTTGCCTTTCTAAGATGCTTTTATAACATTAGTAGGGCTGCTTAACGAGGGAGCTGAGCTGAACCAGTTTCAACTTAAGCTCAGCTCAAAGTTAAACGAGCCCGCTTGGCTTGGCTTTGCTTGTTTGTTCTTGAAGAGCTAAAGTTTTTGAGCTTGACCTTGGCTCGGGAAAGCACTTATATATTTTTGAATCTGAAAATTTTGTATTGTTTCACACAATGTTGTAGAAATTGGCTAGGTGCTAATCGGACAGTGGGGTACAATAAAAATAATTATCTTTTACCTATGAATATAGATATAGCAACTGTGGGTGGTTTTTTTTTCTTTTAAAGGTTGGGCTTCTTAAATTGCCTACTTAACTTGAGTGAGCCAACGAGCGAGCTCACCTCTGCTCATAGTCTAAACGAGCTAGCTTAGCTGGACTCATTTTGTTTCGAGCGAGCTTTTTTCCAGTGAGTTTCGAGTGAGCCACGAGCTATTTAACAAATCTAAACATTAATGTATTGTCTAGGCTGCATATGGTTTTTTCCTCTCCAAGACATATAATGGTTGCCGGAGGATGCTTGATTGTCATGGAAATCTTCTACAAAATGGACTTTTCATTACCAGGCTTTTTGATTTGCTGCACTCTGTTAGGATTTGGTATGTACAAGGACATCACTTTCATAGTAAATAATATTCATTGGCTAAGATTTCCAAATATCGCTGTTACTGTTTTTGCCGTTTTTTGCTTTAATTTTGTAGGAATATACGAAGCAACATCTTTGGATCGTGGGAAAAAAAGATAATGTGCATAGCACTGATATTACAAATGGGATTTTTGAGGACCAAAATGAGAGATCTCCTCTTCCAACATGAAGTATCTAAGACTCACAGGTTTGTTAGTCGATGTGTTTTTTAAGAAATAAGTTGACCTTGTGAAATGTATATAATTTTTTCATCTAATATATTGAACGTGTTAAACCTGTTCGACCCAAACATGACATATTTGTTAAACAGGTTAGAAATGACAACCCAAAATCTAATTATTTTCGTGTCAAATACATGTCGTTATGCGAATTGTTCTATTTCTGTTGCAGAATCGTCGTTATGCCTATCCGCATTGAAAGAGAATATTGAAAGCAAGTGTTGTAGAACCAATGATTTATTTATTCTTAAGGAGTAGGTACAATGGATGTAGTCCGCAGCGCACAAGTCAATCGTTCTTATAGAGATGGGTATGTCTGCTTACAGTTTAACTTTCTCCATTTTTATGAAGAAAATTTAAGTTCATTTTCTTGGAGAAAAAGTCAATGTACAAACAATTGCTGCTGAAATGAATTTTTCGTTCTGTAATTCTACGATTTGCATACGTATTCAGTTTGCTTCAGATTAGGGTTGTTCACAACCTTAGCAGAGTCAGCTTGAGCATTTCTTTTATTCGAGTATAATATTGCTATATCAAAAGAACTTTTAAAGCTTGTAAACTAGTGCGTTCTAATGCTAGGGTCATTTACTCGGTGCGTTCTAACGTTGGGCTTGATAATAATTTGCTCACCTCTAGCCACTATCACGGATAAAGTTACATTTGGTCAAACATGAAAGTCAAGAGCGTCTACACAGGCGTCAAGACTGTTACATAACCAAATCCATGATGAAGAAACCATGCAACTTTCGGTTTGCACGCTGGCTGGGTTAGACAGTTATGACAACAGTTACGTTGGTCATGCTGGTGATGGTCACACATTCTCGTTGGAGGCAAGTCAAGAATTCATGCATGGTCTTTTTTAGTGTTGGATGATACCACCACCTAGCACAACTCCTACAGCACCAAAATCGACATGCCCTGACTTATTCGTAATCATAAGTGTGAGTTTGCGCGTATGAGATGTATCATGTATCCATATTCAAACCGTTTGCGATTGGTAGAACATGGATAAATAAGTGCAATGCGTCTTACAGTACGACGATAGTTCAACCATTACAGCACCAACTACTATTAATCTTAACACAAAATGAATGACTACCCAATGCATCTTACAATATGATGATAGTTCATAAAGACACACTTGTCAGTTGTCACATTTTTTATAGCCGGACAGACCAGTTAACCTTGGAACTGGACTCTCTGCAGTCCAGTATGCATCTATTGAACCGATAAAACCGGAAGCCTGGAGAAGGTTTTCATAAGGTTTGTATTTTCTTTTATAAAAAATTTGATCATAACTCCATCAAGTTTTTACTTGTTCGAACAATAATGTGGTAGAGCGACCAGCTCGGTGAGAGGTCAACTTTTAAAACATTGCCGATCACCACTAGGATGAGCGGTTGATCCAAGTTCCAAACATCATGGACCAATCATAAACAACAATTCATCTCCTGATTTGTAACATCAATATGTAAATGTAACAGTTCTGGTACATCAACTGTAACAAAAAAGTGTGTCCTTATTGTTTTATTTTCTAAATTACAGGACAACTTAATAAACCAGTCACTTTGCAGCACTATGCTCATCAAGCCATGAAATAATATCATTAAAAACACTAAGAATGATGTCATCTGTTTTCACCTTCTAGAAGGGCATGACAACAACCTTCATATAAGTTGAGTTTCTTATCTTTACTCCTTGCTTTCTCATATAAGGTTTTACTGACAGAAGGATCTGTCACTATATCAGCTTTTCCATGTAGAATCAACAATGGCAATGTAATCTACCATAGCATATAAACACAAAACATATGAGTATACATAAGAAAACTAGTAACCAAGTCATCAATGGTCCTAAATTTAGGGGCGTAACTCGTAAGTGACCCAAGCTGCCTGTGAGTTACTTGAGACTGGCTCGCAAAAAAGCTCGAATTGAATCAAGCTTAAATGAGCTCGAGCCTGAGCCTGAGCCTGAGCTTAACTTATCGAGATCAAGAATTGTTCATATAATTATTTAATATATTAAATATATATGTATATAATGATCCTTTTTATATATAAAATGACGATAAAAATAACTAAATTAATTAATAAATAATAATCGAGCCTAGCTTGAGCTTGAAAATCTACTCACGAGTCACGAACCTAGCTCGAGCTCTTGTTTACACTCCTAATTCTAATTATTTGTGGTGTTTAAAACTGATAAATAGGGGTGTGAATTTTTGACACGACTCGAAAACATGACCCGAAAACGCGACCCCTAACACGAAATTAGCGAGTTTGGGTTTAGTCTAAATGGGTTCGGGTTGAACCCGCGAACCCGTTTAGCTAAACGGGTCGGGTTCGGGTCAACGGGCGGGTTGGCGGGTTGTCACCCTTATTTTTTGGTCAGTTTTATTGCAACTGATTATCTATTATTTAATATCACATAAATCACTTTTTTTTGTACATCCAAACACCCCTGCAATCAAGAACACGTACTTTTTCAAGTTGATTTTCGATATCTTGGGTCGTGTTTAAGAGCTCCACAGCTGTTCCTAAACGTGGTCTATCCTTGTACGCGATAACATTATAGCTGGTCTGCACGCAGCAAACAGCTGTTAAAGTTTTCACTAACTTATCGATCAACTTTAAACAGAAAATTATAAACAAACCAGAGGCTTCTTTTTCGGGTCTCTGAATGCCATATCGCCTAAATCCTTTTGCGGAACAAGCTTATACTTTGGGAGGACTTTCGCAATACCTATGAGAAATGTCTTTACTGGCCATGGTGGGACAACATCATCTGCAATCTACAATACTCTTGATTAGTTATGCTGTATGTGTACAATATAGTACATATGATTATATGAAGGCAAGGGCAAAATAGTACTTTGCACATAGGCGCAACAAGGACTGCACCGTTCCAGAACTTGGGTTGCTTTAAGTGCATCTTTATAGCCACGGCTCCACCCATCGACTGCCCCATCAAAAATCTTGGAAGATCACGTAGCTCAGGATTTTCTAGCACCCAAACGTAACATGGACTCATAACGGTTAGTTATACTAACGGGTTGTTTGAATGTGCACAAGTTAAAGTTTCGTTATCCAAACATTAGAAACTAACTACGACACGTTGAAATAAGAAAAATCTTAAAAACGCCCTATTTCAAAACGCAAGCGCGAACACCTCTTAATATCTCGAAAGATTTGACATGTACCTTTGATTTTAGAATAATGTTCGATAACATCGTCTACTAGACCATCAAAGGTTGGAATGTAGCCATGAAGACCTTCTGAAAGACCAAATCCTGGAAAGTCCATGGCCAAAACTGCATATCCAGACGAAGCAAACCTTCGAGCGATTCCTGTAACCATTACAATACTTCATTACAATCTAAATGTCCTCAACAAAGCAATTAATCTTGAAGGCCACCTGTCCATTGTAAGATGCGCTTTATATGCCACCCCCCCCCCCACTTTACTTGGTACCATTGGTTAGCAGGGTATTGTTGAGGGCCGGGTACTGATTGTCAAGGAAAAAAAAAAAGAAAACACAACGCAACTAGTCTTAAAGACCATATGTCTAGTGTGAGTTACGCTTTACTTAATTCCACTTGTTCACATGGTATTGTTGGGCCCGTGAGTTTCCATAACGGATTCTAATGGTCACGAAAAACAAAAGATGTTATAAACATGTTACCTTCAAAGAAAAACGTGCAAGTGTCTCCATAGCCATGGCAGAAACAAATGACTGCTTTGGGAGAACCGGACTCCGGAAGCCAACTTTTAGTGAAAAATTTCCACCCCTTTAGAGTTCACCTCATACGACTAGAATAAAAAACAGCGGAATGGAGATTAAGTGATCCCATTATTAGCATTAAGTTCAACATTTCTTAAGCTTTGGATCCATGAATTGAATGATAATATAACGTTTAACGTTTTTTACCTCCTTTGTCTTCAATCCATCATATTTCGTCTGTAAAACATAAAAAAATTGTAGCAAGTGTTATTTTAAGGCGTCCGGCTCTTTTACAGGGCTACACTACAGACCACACTTACATCAATCAACAATTCAACATCAAAGACATGAAACTTTAACCCAAAAATCCAAACTTTTTCTAGATATAATTTTAGGGATGGCCAAAAAAAACCTGAACCCGACTGGAAATCCTTAAACCCGAAACATTTGGGACGTGTATTTGGGTCATATGGTTTATCAATTTTCCCTTAGTCCTTTGCAGAAACTAACCTTAATCCTATTAATTACTCAAAACCCTTAACCATGAACAATTAAATGCAGCAACTTATACACACCCACATGCCAATTCACACATAAAATCAGTCAAAATTCAACTTTTGGGCACAAGTTTAAATCTTTAACCCAAAAATCCAAACTTTTTATCAACACGGTTATAAACAACATAAAAACCCGAAACCCAAAACATCTGGGATGCGTATTCAACTATATTTTAGTACCCCACATGCATTTTCCACTGTTCTTACTTTTTTCATCATCAATAAATGCATTCAACAACACCCCACCAACCAACCAATCAATCACACACATAACTCATGACACCCATCACAAATCCCAATAAACCAAACCAAAATAAAAACATAAAAACATATATATACCTTAAACAGAACATGATCAATATTAAGCTGAATATCCTTAAACACTTCACGAGCCTTACGCCTCTGTTTCACATCATCCATATTAGCATTAAGTATTTCTTGTAATTCAGGTCTTAATTCTTTAACCTTCAACATCTTAACACCTCCAAATCTTCTTCTTCTTATTCTTTTTCTTCGTTTATTTGTTGAATTAACCTTACAATCTAAAAGGGTCGGTATAAAATAATAATTTGAGTTGATAGACTAAAGAGATGATGAAGAAGAAGAAGAAGAAGATGATGATGATGATGTTTGTTGTGATGATTACCGTTAACCCACGTTGTAAAGTTTGCAATATTCAATGGCAATGCCATTTTTTTGTTGATTAATATATATATTTATAATAATAATATTCTATGCTTTTGGTTGTTGTTGTGGTTCTAGAAACCAAATCTTGATTTTTGATTGATTGATTCAAAATAAAACAAGTTTTTGGAATTTGGTTCTTCTGGTTTTTTGGTAAATTATACAAAATGTCAAAATTGGTGGTCGTTTTTTTTTATGGGCAAGGACATCACCTCGGTACCTCGTTTCGAATCTTCTTTCCGCATCGTCCCTGAGGCATAAGCCCTTTCAACGTCAAGGGGTGTATTTTTGCTGGCCCTAGAATTCAAACCGTGTACCTTTTCCGGGCAGGAACCTCCCTAAAAAGTAAACCCTCCCACCTCTCCCCAACTGAGCTGGGTGTCATTGGCCAAAATTGGTGGTCGTACAATGGTTGAACTTGCAACCTCGTTATTAGACTTTTTATATCGGGTATTTTAGTCCTGTTAAATTTGATTTTAACACGTGTCATGCGATGACGAGGAACACAGATACTGGTAAAGTGTATACTAAGATTTATAAAAGGTTATAAAATAAAGTAAAAAACAATTTTGAGAACTTAGTTAAAGATGAAATTGATTATTTACATAATTAGATTAGATATATAAGGAATTTCAATATTAATTGTAATAATTATAAAGCTGAAATGGTAATCTACCTAATTATTTTGTTAAGGAGTACTTTTTTTATTTAATCACATAATTAACATGCATTTAAAAGTAGTCAAATTAGTACTCCGTAATAGATAATTTTGCTTCCCTTTGAATTTTAAAAGCTAATATAAAAAGTTAGCCTTGTCAAATTTAGATAAAATATGTGTTATGATGTAACACAAAAATTAATGTATTAAATATATTATAGGGTTATGATCAAATACACAGTGAAAGAAAAAATAAGAAGTTGGAGAAAGGGTATCAAATGGACTCCGATTGAACTCATTCAAGCGGCATTGGAACCGTCTTATCGAACCCTACGACGTTAGTTTTTAGGTCTTCGTTTTTGGGGGGTTTTAGCTTGTAGTTTTTAGAATATGCGTTATATCATTGTGTCTTTTATGTACTATGTGTGTCTTTTTCTTATTTTCATCATTGTGTCATTTTTTCAATTTATTGTGTCATTATTTTTCAAACATTGTGTTATATTTTTTGGTACTGTGTTATATTTTATGGTTCATTGTGTCATATTTCATGATCTATTGTGTTTTTTGTATCCTTCTCATCCTTCTCATTTTTGTTACTCTGTATAGAATAGCTTGACCATATATTATAATACTAGATTATATCCCGGAAGCTTTTCGGAATAGATAAATCTAATATGAAGTGATAAAATGTGTTATGATGTAACATAAAAATTAATGTACTATAATATGATAAAAACAACAAAATTTAATCATGTGAATAAGAATGAAATTGTATATTAAAAAGAAGATGTATGGTTTGGATGAGAGAAGTAGAGCTAGAAACAACCATTGCTGGGCGTGATTGAGACGATGGTCTTGAAGGTGTGACTTTTTTTTTTTTGAAAGGAGTGGTTTTAAACTACTCTGCTCTTGATGAAAATAGAATTCCTAGTTTGAACATGATTAGTGACTTGCCTAGACATGATTAATGAATTAGCAGAACACATTGTGTGTTTTTTCCTGTATGAACAAAAACTCACCTAAAAAAGTCGATTTTTTTTTTCATTTTTTGTACAGGAATTTGGTATTCTTTAGAAAGATAATAAAACGTTTGTTAATTTGGTATAATTTTTTTTTTAAAAATGTCGTATATAAAAGTTATTAATGTTTTAAAATTGTGAAGGAAACATTAGAGAGAAAAAGACTTTTAGATGGAAATAAGAAGGGGAATGCCACGTGGCACACCCAAAGGAAGAGGATGATCTCATTAAACGTCAAGTCTGCGTTAAAAGAAAGGATGACTTCAATGAGTGACATGTCATTTTAAGCATTAGTATGCTTTTAATATAAATGATGCATTCATCAATGAAGAGTATGGAAACTTCATTAATCTTAATTATTAA